>CABHPR010133136.1:21607-48068 GCA_902168415.1 Peromyscus melanophrys | reverse complement strand
CACACACACACACACACACACACACACACACACACACACACACACACTTTAAAGAAAAGAAACCAAGAATCCACATTACTTAATTCATCTACTAAAGTATTTTTGAGTGCCTGCTCTGAAAATGAAATTCCTCTTTTAGATTTAAGACATATAGCAGAAAATTAGGCACACAGAGCCTTGTGCTTCAGGGAGGAGGTAGACTGTGTGGACAATGAAGCTGTTTAAAATATAAAGAGGTAAAGATGGCTGTTTGTGGAGGGATCTTTCCAAAACCTAAATAATTTGCATATTTACCATAGTTGAAATGTTTTGTAGAGCTGAAATTGCATTAAATATCACGAGTTTGGCTATTACCTCTTATAGTGGCATTTGCTCTGCCCATGACTTGGACTATACTGCCCAAAGGAGGGGGGGCTTCCTCTCATTGTATGCAACCTGTGATAAGGAGATGGAGAAGGGTCACATGCCCTTCTGCTCCCTGCTTCTGCTTGTGAGGTGGATTTGCTCCCAGTCAGATCAGAGGATGAATTCTGTTGTCTACTCCATTCTATAATCGTGAGTGTATTTCCTCAATTTATATCTTAATAAATTATGTTACCATTTTAATAGACTTACATGGATTGATCGTAATAAGTGGTGGCCAACGTGGGGCTCGAACCCAGGACCCTGAGGTTAATAGTCTCATGCTCTACCTACTGAGCTATCCAGGAGCAAATCCACCTTGCAAGCAGGAGCAGGGAGCAGGGAGCAGAAGGACATGTGACCCTTCTCCAACTCCTTATCAGAAATCAAGTACAATGGCAAGAAGCACTGCCTCCTTTAGGCCTTATAGCCCAAGGTCATGGGCGGAGCAAATACCACTATAACCTCTGAACAATATAGTTCTCATACAAGAGAAAAATGTTTCTAGGTACCTAAATAAATGCATGCACCATCAGAGAACTGTTGAAAGACTTAGGTAGTTATCTGGATGGAGCAGTAGTAATGTCAGAAGAGTGAATGAGTCTGAGCTTATATTAAACTCATCAAACTTCACTCAGGGCAAAATGGAGTTACATAATATTGGTTAATTCAGTAGATTCTAATAGAAAAACAAGTTAAACAATGACATGTGAATTCATTAGGTTTTGATATTGCTGACATTCCAATTTCATTTTTAATGACACAGAAAATGACTTGAATGTGTTGGTTATTTTTTTAATTGAAGCTTGTTCTTCCATGAGAAGACAGTACCACAAATTTCTGGAATGATACAAGAATCACTATTTTTTTCTACAACAAAGAAAATACACCATTGAAATGCCCTTTGGGTGTGATGTGATTTAATGAACATACATGCGTGGCTATTCTCCACAAGCTAAGTAAACTCACTATGGTGACTCAGGCCTGCAAAGCACACACCTTGCTAGGGATTCAGAATGCAAGAGAGAATCCAAACAGCTTGGAGGTCATTTGACATCCTGAACTATGGCAGTTTGGGGCAGATTAGTTTAAAGATAAATGATACAGTGTGAGATGTTTGACAATATAGTTTGAGGTATGGATAAATGCTTCATGATACATTTGAAGGATGCATACTTGTGCAGAACCTATTCATGAACTCTGTAAATGAAGAACATTCTGTACAAAAACATTTGATTAGTTTATATATCAGCTCGGAAACAGGGTGACATTTTACCAGTGTTTAGATTTCTGACCCGTGCTACCTGAGGACTGAAGGCTGAGAATGATGTCTCACTCTTCTTCAATGTGGGTGTTTCTTGCTACTATGATATCTGGCAGCAAGAGTAGCTCTGGATGGGGGTGGGGCAAAAGGGGAGGTTGGGGGAAGGAACTAGGAAGGGAAACTGTGATCGGGACTGGGAAAAAAACAATTAATTAATTAATTAATTAATAAAAAAGTAAGCAATTGGTTCACTTACATAAGGGGAAAATAAAACAATAGATTTTGTTTACTATAAAATTGTCATTCAAATTAAGGAAATATGTGGATTTTGAGCATTCAACATTAGAAAGTGCCAAGTCAATGAATTGGCTGTTGTCCATGACTTTATCATTTACCTTGCATATTTATTCTTTCTTAATATCATTTGTTAGATCTCAACACAGTTGTTTTAGAGGCACTGGGAAATCTGGTTGACCTGATCACAGAGAAAAGCAACTCGTAATAGAATAGCATGCTTTGTTGTTAATTTACATACTGTGTCATGAGTAGGATTTCACATCTCCCATCTCAGTGGTTAAGAGCAAGTACTTCTGTTTCAGAGGATTCAAGTTTGGTTCCCAGCACCCAGGTCAAGTGCCTCACAACTGCCTGCAACTGCAGTTCTGCATGTGTAAAATTTTGTACATGTGTACAAACTACCCCCTCATTCCTCCATATACACATGAACTAAATAAAACGTTGAGTTAAATTAAAAATATGTACCTTGCTATTTATAAACAAGATTTGTATGATCCTAGCACTGAAAGAGAATCAACATTGGACACCAAAGGGTATCATATTTTAAATATCTTATTTTGTATCATAATTTAAAATCTGGCAATGTGAACTTGAGAGGGTACTTAAGTATACATGGTGCTTACGTTTTGTCATCTGTAAAAATTGCCTTTATATCATGAAATTGAGCTAAGGACAAATGGGATGCTACACAAAACACTGCTGCTGTTACCTCTTGCCAGAATAGGGGGGTATGAAGTCCCCTGGGAATTAAAATTAAATCTGCCCAAGGCTTTCTAAACAAAGGAAAATAAGCCTCAAAAACAAATGAAGGAAATTCGGTGTAGATCTAGTAATGAACTAAAGATTCAGGGAAGGCAGTCTTGGCTCTAAACCCAAAGTTTGTTCATTTTTCCTTCTCCAAAGTCCCTGCTACATGGGTCCAATTCTGCTTACATGAATGTGTCATGCTTCCACCCTGTTAATGCAACACTAACTATTAAGAAGCCTCCAGGCACTGTGGAAAATAATGATGTGTATTTCCAGTATAGCATGTACCTACCTATTCACCAGTTCCAGAGTGGCCAAAAAGAGAATATGTTTTCAAAGAAAAAGGGAGTGAGCCATATTGGACTTGGGTATAAAATACACTGAAGTCAAGGGCCCTGTCAGGTCACCCTGCATTTCTCCTCAGCTTTGCATTAAAGAGGAAAAATATGAAAATTTTACTGAATGGTTGGGAAGCTAATTAACTCATTTATTAAAAGCCTTTTTATCGCATTACTTTTTACGTAGTTCTAAAAGTTGAACCGGCAAGATTCCAGGAACTCGTTTCTTTGAAATGTAAATTGGCCCTGCATCCTTTAGAACGTGGACACTGAAAATAGGCCATGGCACCTGCCCTGCAGACAGGAGAACAGCTCTAGCTCCGGAGAGATCTGACTGTTGCTGCAGCTGTGTTTGAGTGTTTCCACACATGCTGACTTCCAAAACCAAAAGAAGCAATTTGGTCATTGAACGCCATTGGCAAAGTGCCCGGTAATTGGTCTTTCTGTTTTTAAAAATATTGTTACTTTTGTGTGGACACATGTGCCACATGTACATGTAGATATCAGAGGACAACTAAGTGAAGTCAGTTCTCCTTCCACCTTTAAGTGGATTCCAGAGTTTGAACTTGGATGCTCAGGAATGTGTGTTGAGTGTCTTTATCCTACTGAGACATATAACCTGACCCTAGTGGACATTTTTTCTTTTTTTCATTATTAAGAAATTTTCTGTTCATTTTACATACCAAAACCAGGCGCTGCTCCTTCCGCACCACCACCCCCAGTCTTCCTCCCCAACCCACCCCCCATTCTCACCTCCTCCAAGGCAAGGACTCCTAACATTCAGTTAAGGCAGGTCCAAAACCCTCCCCCTGAACCAAAGCTGTGTAAGGTGTCCCACCATAGGCACTGGGCTCCAAAAAGCCAGCTCATGCACTAAGGATGAATCCCAATCCCACTGCCAGGGGCCCCTTAAGCAGGTCAAGCTAAACAACTGTCTTGCCTGTGCAGAGGGCCTAGTCCAGTCCCATGGGGGCTCCTCAGCTATTGGTCCACAGTTCATGAGTTTCCACTAGTTTGGCTGGCTGTCTCTGTACATTTTCCCATCATGATCTCGATGTTCCTTGCTTATAGACTCCCTCATTTCTCTCATGATTGGACTTCTAGAGCTCGGCCTCACACCTAGCACTGGTTCTCTGCATCTGCTTCCATCAGTTGCTGGATGAAGGCTGTATGATGATAGTTAAGATATTCACTAACCTGATTACCAGGTTAGGCCAGCTCAGGCACCATCTCCACTACTGCTAGAAGTCTAAGGTGGGGTCATCCTTGTGGATTCCTGGGAACTTCCCTAGTACTCTGTTTCTTTCTATTCCCATGATGTCTTCATTTATCATGGTATCTCTTTCTTTGCTCACCCACTCTGTCCTTTTTCCAGCTCGAACCTCCCTTTGCCTTGTGTGTTCATCCCCTATCCCTTGCCCTCCATTACTCCCTTCTCACCCCCAGCTTGCTCAAGTAGATCTCATCTATTTCTCTTTCACTGGGCAATCTGGGCATCCCTCTTAGGGTCCTCATTGTTAGCTAGCTTCTTTGGAGATGTGGGTTATAGTCTGGTTACCATTTGCTTTACATCTAGTATCCACTTATGAGTGAGTACATACCATGTTTTTCTTTCTGAGTCTGGGTTACCTCACTCAGGATGATTTTTTCTAGTTCCATCCATTTGCCTGCAAATATCATGATATCATTGTTTTTTACTGCTGAGTAGTACTCCATTGTGTATATGTGCCACATTTTCTGTATCCATTCTTTGGTTGAGGGGCATCTACTTTGTTTCCAGTTTCTGGCTATTACAAATAATGCTGATATGAATATACCTGAGTGTGTGTCCTTGTGGTATGATTGAGCATTCCTTGGGTATATGCCCAAGAGTGGTATAGCTTGGTCTTGAGGTAGACTGATTCTTAATTTTCTGAGAAATTGCCATGCTGATTTCCAAAGTGGCTGTACAAGTTTACACTCCCACCAACATTAAAGAAGTGTTCCCCTTGCTCTGAATCCTTTCCAACATGAGCTGTCATCAGTGATTTTGATCATAGCCATTCTGGCAGGTGTAAGATGGCATCACAGAGTCGTTTTGATTTGCTTTTCCTTGATGACTAAGGATGCTGAGCAATAAGGAATTTAAGGAAATTTAGACATTTAAGGAAAATGTCATTCAGCCATTTGAGATTCTTCTGTTGAGAATTCTCTGTTTAGCTCTGTAGCCCATTTTTTAAATTGGATTGTTCTTTATTTTGATGTCTAGTTTCTTGAATTCTTTATATATTTTGGAGATCATCCCTCTGTCAGATGTGGGGTTGGTGAAGATCTTTTCCCATTCTGTAGGCAGTCATTTTGTCTTATTGATTGTTTCCTTTGCCCTAAAAAAGCTTCTCAATTTCAGGAGATCCCATTTTAGTAATTGTTTCTCTCAGTGTCTGTGCTACTGGTGTTATATTTAGGAAGTGGTCTCCTGTGCCAATTCATTCAAGACTACTTCCTACTTTCTCTTTTATCAAGTTCAGTGTAACTGGATTTATGTTGAGGTCTTTGATCCACTTGAACTTGAGATTTGTGCATGGCAACAGATATGGATCTATTTGCAATCTTTTACATATTGACATCCAGTTATGCCAGGACCATTTGTTATAGATGTTTTCTGTTTTCCATTGTACAGTTTTGGCTTCTTTGTCAAAAATTGTATGTTCATAGGTTTGCAGATTAATGTCAGGGTATTCAATTTGATTCCTTTGGTCCACATGTCAGTTTTTATGCCAATACCAAGCTGTTTTTATTACTGTAGCTCTATAACAGAGCTTGAAGTCAGGGATCGTGATGACTCCAGTGTTGGCTTTATTGTACAGGATTCTTTTAGCTATCCTGGGTTTTTTGTTTTTGCAAATGAATTTGAGTATTGTACTTTCCAAGTCTGTGAAGAAATGTGTTAGGATTTTGATGGGGATTGCATTGAATCTGTAGATTGCTTTTGGTATGGTTGTCATTTTTACTCTGTTAATCCTACCTATGTTAATCTCCCATGAGCATGGGAGATCTTTCCATTTTCTGGTATCTTCTTCATTTTTTTTCAGAGACTTAAAGTTCTTGTCATACAGGTCTTTCACTTCCTTGTTTAGAGTTAACCCAAGGTATTTTATATTATTTGTGGCTATTGTAAAGGGTGATGTTTCTCTGATTTTTTTCTCAGCCTGTTTATCATTTGTATATAAAAGGGCTACTGATTTTTTTTTTAGTTAATCTTGTATCCTGCCACATTACTGAAGGAGTTAATCAGCTGTAGGAGTTCCCTGGTAGAATTTTTGGGGTCACTTATGTATACTATCATACCATCTGCAAATGGTGAAATTTTGACTTCTTTCTATCCCCTCCATCTCCTTTTGTTGTCTTATTGCTCTAGCTAGAACTTCAAGTACTATATTGAATAAATATGGGGAGAGTGGACAGCCTTGTCTGGTTCCTGATTTTAGTGGAATCGCTTTGAATTCCTCTCCATTTACTTTGTTGTTGGCTGTCTGCTTGATGTAAATTGCCTTTGTTATGTTTAGGTATGTTCCTTGTATTTCTGATCTCTCCAAGACCTTTATAGTGAAGGGGTGTTGGATTTTGTCAAAGACTTTTTCAGCATCTAATGAGATAATCTTGTGTTTTTTTTTTCTTTCAGTTTGTTTATTACATTGACAGATTTTCATTTGTTGAACCATCCTTGCATCTCTGGGATGAAACCTACTTGTCCTTGGTAGATAATTTTTGAAGTGTTCTTTGATTTGGTTTGCCAATATTTTATTGAGTATTTTTACATCAATGTTCATGAGGGAGATTGGTCTATAATTCTCTTTCTTTGTTGCATCTTTGTGTGGTTTGAGTTTCAGGGTAACTGTAGCCTCATAAAAGGAGTTTGGTAATGTTCCTTATGTTTATATTGTGGGAACAATTTGAAGAGTATTGATATTAGCTCTTATTTAAAAATCTGGTAGAATTCTGTTCTGAAACCATTTGGCCCTGATATTTTTTTGGTTGGGAGATTTTAATGATTGTTTCTATTTCTTTAGGGGTATTTGCCTATTTATATTGTTTATGTGGTCTTTATTTAACTTTGGTATGTGGTACTTATCCAGAAAATTGTCCATTCTTTCAGATTTTTCAATTTTGTGTTGTATAGGTTTTTGAAGTATGATCTGATGATTTTCTAGATTTCCTCATTGTCTGTTGTTATGTCTCCCTTTTTGTTTCTGATTTTGTTAATTTGGATCCTCTCTTTCTGCCTTTTGGTTAGTTTGGATAAGGGCTTATCTATCTTGTTGATTTTCTCAAAGAACCATCTCTTTGTTTCATTCATTCTTTGTATTGTTCTCTTTGTTTCTATTTTATTTATTTCAGCCCTCAATTTGATTATTTCCTGGCATGTATTCCTCCTGAGTGAGTTTGCTTTTTGTTTCCTATAGCTTTCAGGTGTATTGTTAAGATGCCTGTGTTTGTTTTCTCCAACTTCATTATGTGGGCATTTAGTGCTATGAATTTTCTTCTTAGCACTTTGCTCATAGTGTCTCATAAATTTGGGTATGTTGTACATTAGTTTTCATTGAATTCTAGGATATCTTTAATTTCTTTCTTTATTTCTTCCTTGACCCATTGGTGATTCAGTTTAGCATTAGTCAGTTTCCAGGAGATTGTAGGTTTTTTGTAAATTTTGTTGTTGTTGAAATCTAACTTTAAGCCATGGTGATCTGATAAAATATAGGAGGTTATTCCAATTTTTTGTATCTTTTGAGATTTGCTTTGTGACTGAGCATATGGTAGATTTTAGAGAAAGTTCCATGGGGTGCTGAGAAGAAGGTATATTTTTTTTTGTGTTTGGGTGGAATGTTCTATGGATATCTATTAAGCCCATTTCAGTTATAATATCTTCTAGTTCCCTTATTTCTCTGTTAATTTTCTGTCTGGCAGACTTGTCCATTGGTGAGAGTGGAGTGTTGAAGTCTCTCATTTCTAGTGTGTAGAGTTTGATGTGCAATTTAAGCTCTAGTAATGTTTCTTTTACAAATGTGGTGCTTTTGAATTGGGGGCATAAATGTTCAGATTTGAGATTTCATCTTGTCAGATTTTTCCTGTGATGAATATGTAAAGTCTTTCCCAATCTCTTTTGATTGATTTTAGCTTGAAGTCTATCTGGTTAGATATTAGGATAGTTACACTAGCTTGCTTCTTGAGTCCACATTTGATTGGAATGTTTTTTCCCAGCCTTTTACTCTGAATTATTGTCTGTCTTTGAAGTTGAGGTGTGTTTTTTGTATGCAGCAGAAGGATGGATTCCGTTTTCATATTCATTCTATTATCCTATGTCTTTTATAGGCTACTTGAGTCCATTGATATTAAGAAATATTTATGACCAGTGATTGTTAATTCTTGTTATTTTTTGGTGGTAGTGTTGTGTGTTTCCCTTCTTTGGTATTCATTGGTATGGTATTATTTATTGCCTGTGTTTTCAAGGGTGTATCTAACTTCCTTAGATTGGATTTTTCTTTCTAGTGCTTTCTGTAGGACTGAATTTTTGTGGATAGGTGTTGTTTAAATCTGTTTTTATGATGGAATATTTTGTTTACTCCGCTTATAGGAATTGAGAGTTTTGTGGGGTATAAGAGTCTGAATTAGCATTGATGGTCTCTTAGTATCTGCATGACATCTGTCAGGACCTTCTGGCTTTCAGAGTCTCCATTGAGAAGTCAGGTGTTATTCTGATGGGTCTGCCTTTATATGTTACTTGACCTTTTCCCTTTGCCACTCAATATTTTTTTTTTATTCTGTATGGTTAGTGGATTGATTATTATGTGGTGAAAGAACTTTTCGGGGGAGCAGTCCATTCTATTTGGTGTTCTGTGAGCTTCTTGTATCTTTCATAAGAATTTCTTTCATTATGTTGGGAAAGTTTTCTTCTATGATTTTTTTGAATATATATTCTGTGGCTTTGAGCTGGTATTCTTTTTCTTCTATCCCTACTATTCTTAGGTTTGGTCTTTTCATTGTGTCCCAGATTTCCTGGATGTTTTGTATTATGACTTTGTTGGCTTTAATGTTTTCTTTGACTGATGAATCTATTTCTTCTATCATATCTTCCACGCCAGAGGTTCTTTCTTCTATTTCTTACATTCTGATAGTTATGCTTGCATCTTTAGTTCCTGTTTGCTTACTTACCTTTTCTATTTCCAATATTCCCTCAGTTTGTGTCTTTTTTATTTCCTCCATTTCAGTTTTCAAGTCTTGAACTGTTTCCTTCATCTGTTTGATTGCTATTTCTTTGCTTTCTTTAAGGGATTTATTGATTTCTTCCAATTTTTTGTTTGTCTTTTCCTTGATTTCTTGAAGAGAATTTTTTATTTCCTCTTTGAAGGCTTCTATCAGCTTCTTAAAATCATTTTTTAAGGTTGATTTCTTCTTCTTCTTCTTCTTCTTCTTCTTCTTCTTCTTCTTCTTCTTCTTCTTCTTCTTCTTCTTCTTCTTCTTCTTCTTCTTCTGCATTGGGATGTTCAGGTCTTGCTGATGTAGCACAACTAGGTTCTGGTGGTGCCAAGTTGCTCTTTATGCTGTTGAATGTATTTTTGCACTGGTGTCTACCCATCTCTTCCTCCAATTGGTGCAAACAGTGTCTCTGTCTGAGGGATCCTCTTTAGGTCCAATGGGCATTCTTGTTTCAATGGGAGCTCTTGTTCCAATAGAAGCTCTTGGTCCAATCAGAGCTCTTGGTCCACTAGGAGCTGGTGGAGTGTGTGTCTCAGGGAGCAGCTGTGATCTTGGAGCATGGGTGGGTTTGTGGGATGGAGTGGGGCTTGTAGGTTACAGGGTCTGTTGGGGGATGGTGGTAGTCCGGCCTGCCTTCAGGAGTCCTGCCTGCTAGCCAGCAGCTGGGATTCTTGGTCCACTCAGAGCTGGAAGAGTCTGTGTCTCAGGGCATGTTTTTGTTTTAGTTTTTAATTTGTTAGTATATTCTTTAAAGTAGCAGTACTAAAAATTTATAACATGCCTAAGACATTCATTTTGAATTCCACTATGTAAAAATTTGTCATTGACTCATGTTTATTCCTGAGATAATATTATTACTATATATAGATTTCTAGAATGATGTACAAAATTATAGTTGAATTTAGATTAAACATATGTTCAGTGTAAATTTCCATTTTCATACCTGATGACCATAATCTTTAACAAATTGGGGTTTGTACATTAAATTTCTATATTTTGGTCTTTTGAATTGTGAATAAAAATGAGTCAGTAATTCTGGAAATCAGAACTGCATAATGATTTAAAAGAACAAAAAAGCAACCACATTCATCTTCTGTTTCATTAATTATTTCACTTGCAGTAACTTTTTAAAAATTTGAACATCAGATCCAATGCACATTTTAGTTTGTGAATTACATGATGAAATCTATGGCATAGAGCTTAAATAATATAAAGTTATTCCTGTTGTTTCTAGTATCTGAGAATACTAAGATTAATTCAGTATCCAGATAGGGCTGTGCTCCAAGATGACACTTTGAGTTCTAAGCCCTTGTGCCAGAGGAAGAAGGGCTGTTTTCATATTGTGGAATGCAGGAAGAGGAGATGGGTAGGTGCTGTGTGAGATATTTTTTATAAAGCACTCATGTTCCAAAAACTTCACTTCCTAATATGGACACATCCTTAAATTTTGGCACATAGATTTATCAAATCTTTGATACACACACACACACACATATATGACTATTTTTCATGCTGTTGGATTAAAAGAGATTTCATCATCAGGAACATAGGAAAGGCACAATGTTAGCTTATAAATGATCTCACAGTGAAATTAATAAATTATAATTTTATAAAAATCTTGCACCTTTTTCCCTACTAAGAGTAAAAAAAATGTGTAACAAAACATAAAAAAATAAAAATTCAAAAACACACTGCATTCATTCTTCTGCATTAACCACATTTCCACCACAGTAACAAATTCCCTTGGAGAAATAAGACTCAAGGAGGGGAAGTAATACTTTGGCTCATGATTTTAGAGTGTCCAGTCAATGGTCTTGCAGCCCACTTGCTTTTGTGTATCTGGAGTTTTCTCCAGTCCCAACCGAGCCAGCAGCCGCTCAGACCCAAATAAACACACAGAGGCTTATATTAATTAAAACTCTATGGCCTATGTCTCAGGCTTCTTGCTAGCTAGTTCTTATATCTTAAATTAACCCATTTCTATAAATCTATACCTTGCCATCTTGCTCATGGCTTACCAGTATCTTCACATCTTACTTCTCATGGTGGCAGCTGGCAGTGTTTCTCTGTTCTGCATTATAATCAATCCCATAAAATCCATGTTGTTTCTAATGGCATCTCTAGTAATATGCTGTACTTTATGCCATGTCAGTCTTGACTCCAATTTTCTATGTGCAAGAGCATTCACATAAAGGCCTTGTTTGGTATAATCTTCTAAAACTTTCTCAAAGTCAATTGGAACTGTTTCAGGTTTACAAAGACCAGCAATGACCTCAGGGGCTCCTTTCATGTAGGTATCCATTTTCTTGTCACCTAGTACCTTTGCAACCATACTCATCTGTTGTAAAGAAGAAGAAAATGGGAACTGTCAAACAATTCCTATCTCTTAAATAGCTGGGAGCTCAAATAGCTCCATTTCTTGGTTTCCTGCAGTTGTAGATCAGGAAGCAGCTGTTTGGAAGGACGAACTACCGTGAGCATAATCCGGTTATGAAGTGCTATTTCTTCTTCAGTTGCATCTTCCAAAATCCATCCAATGGCTTCAACATTTTCAAATCGAGTGGGTCATCAGAAAGAACGCCTTCATTTTTTTGTAATTGAATGACAAGCAGCCATGCAAGCAACAAATTGAGATTTTACCAATATCTCACTGCAAACATTGTCTTCTGGTAAAAAGAAATCGGGTATTTTCCACTCGCTGAATTCCCCACAGATCTAAGCCAACTTCAGTAGGAGTTCCAGCCTTGTCAAAGCAAACAAGGTTCAGCTGTCCACAGATATTTATCCTTTGGGGACTGATACAGAAAATCCCTACTTTTTTCAGTCTTCTCTGAGCATATGCAATCCCAGCAATCATTGCAGCAGGAAGTGCAGGTGGCACAGTAATTATAATTATATCAAGAGACTTCATAATTATTTTCTGAACTTCTTTCTTCTTTAAAATGCTACTGATGATTGTGTAGATAAACCCAATGCCAGCTACCTCCACAAGACACAGTAGAAACAAGTAGGTGTCTCTATAGAGTTTAAAATCAGTTGGCCTGGGATACAGTATAGAATGAACAAGCTGTCCTTTAGAAGTACTAAATCCTGTTCTAACTTCTATGGCTTTCACAAGTCCTCCAGTGTAGAAACGGGTCTGAATAATAGTCATCCCAGAGAACAGTGTGTGTCACTTGTGTGTCTATGGATGATAAAGCTCCTCCCCCGTTCCTTTTACATCAACTGAAGGATTTAGCAAGTTAGTCTTTGTCACTGGAACACTTTCTCCTGTTAACATGCTTTTATTTGCAATACAAGTACCATTAATAAGTACTGCATCACAAGGCATGACTGTCTCATTTAATGGAATGATCATGACATTTCCCCCAGCACAAGGTCTGTAGAAAAGATTTCTTCTATTTCTTCATTCACTCTACAGACTGAAACTCTCACCATACTGAGTTGCCGCCATGTTATGTAACATAACATATTGCTTCCTAATGGAATATAGTGAGCTTATGATGGATACTATGGACATAATCACAATGGCTAGAGCATAGTATTAGTATTCATCAGTGCTCCACAGGATAACACTGAACAGCTGGAAAATGTAAAATGGGTTGAGAATCTCTTTAATTAGAAGCTTAAAAACAGAAGGCACTTTCACATCAATTTCATTTACTCCATAAAGCAACTTTCTGTAGGCATGCATCCCCTTGTCAGTCCTGCACTATGCTTTTCATAAATCGATGTACAAGGAACATCTTCAGTTTTGGACCCGTCATGGTGCAGTGCATCATTGGAGAAGAGTGTGGCAAAGGAAATTATCACCCCCATTCATCCAGGAAGCAAAGAGAATGAGAAAGTAGTCAATGCCATAGTATACCTTTTATAGGTATTATAGTCTAAATGACCTGCATCTGATGTGGAAGACTGAATTAAAAACGAACAGGAGCATCCCACCATAAGTGACAAACTTTATTTGTAGAGCTACAGATTGCTCAGAATTCCCGAGAAGTTATGAGAATCAGAAGGTAAAAAAATCTCAATTATCAAAATTATGACACTAACTGCTTCCTATTGCCTCCCCTACTGTGTACCCCAATGCCCATGATCAGGTTTATCTGGGAAATTGGAGCTCATAGCTTTGGAGTTCATGACAAGCACCACCTGTTTCTTTCCACTGGGGTCAGATGACTGAATTGATCATTTGTTTTTAAGTGGCTTAAAGACAGGAAGAGAGGCAAAGATTGGATGGTAACCAGCTCTGTTAGGAGGGAGTTGTTGGAGTTTCCCATTTCTTGTGTGAAATGGTTTGCAGTGATAGTGAGTCTGTGTACATGACTGTGTAGATTCCTAGAGCTGGTGTCAGGGATTGGAGGAACAATCAAACGATATTAACATCAAGGTATAAATAGGCTGGTAACAAGAAATTGGAGTCTGCCAAGACAAGAGAAAAAAAAAACTGAACAAAATAATGGTAAATTTCAGAGGCTATGAACAAATTGATAGCAGATTAACAAGATGATATTTAAAGAAAGTCTCATAACTGAAGGTGTGAGTATACAGTAGACAACTAGAAAATGCTGACACTCACAATTCAAGACCCTGGATGAGTGGAGAGAAGACTAATTAAGGACAACAGCAAGATTTACAAATCAAATGCTAGGTCAAATCCACATGCTAGGTTTGTAACCTAAAAGAAATTGTTGAGATTTATTTATTTCTGTATTTTATGTATTTGAGTGTTTTTGTCTGCATGTACATTTGCACACCAGAAGAGTGTGTCTGTTCCCATGGGACTACCGTTATAGAAGGTTGTGAGCCTCCATGTGGGTCCTTGGAATTGAACTCAGGACCTCTGGAAAAGCAAGCAGTGCTCTTAAGCACTGAGATATCTCTCTAGTGTTCTAAAACACATTTTTAATGTTTTCTGAGCCTCAGATTCTATGTGGGTTACTAATGTCAAACTCAGATTATTACCCTGATAAATACTACATAGGAGAACATAGGTCATACTTAAAAATAGAAGGCAGCTAGTCTCATTCTTAACCTCCACTGGAAAAGAACAGAAACAGTTTTTTTGTAGAAAGTTAGCATCCAGTTTAAAAGAGCCATAGTAACGACATACTATTCCCAGTGATACTTGCAGCAGGTAGAAGTGGGAGCTGTCATTTCAGCACCAGAGCAATCAGCTCTGAGATAAAACACTGGCTTAAGAACAGCAGAGAATGGGTAGCATGGCCTGTCCACCATCGAGACTTAAAACACATTCAAGTGGAGTTAAAGCGACTGAAAACTGCACTTTCTCCATCAAATCTTTCTTCTGTAGTTCCTAGAAGACTTTTCTCAAGTAGAATCTCTGTTATACAACTGTCAAAATAGTCAGGAGAGCACCAGTTGATGCAATTTCTAGGTTTTGTGAACAGCATGGTCAGTCTCATGACTCCTAACCTTATTCCTTCTGCCCAGTTATTTGCAAATACATGATAAGAGTGGAAAGTCTCTAGCAACACAACAATAGCCAGGAGCTATAACTAGAGAGATACAAATGGCTTTTAGTGTTTAAAAACAGTAAAGGGATTAGAAGTCTTGATGTTAACTAAATATATACTTCACTTTGTGATGGCTGGTGAGGTGAGAGGCCTGATTCAAAGTATAATCAGGTATGGCAGACGACAGGGGGAAATATGAAAATTCTATTTCATGAACTATATGAATTTTGTTACAAGGTGGTAATTTTTTTCTAGCAAGAGGAATTTGGCTTTCTTTATCTGATCTTGAGATTCATAATCTTCCATCAGTTAGTGTTTAAAGAACACATTACACACTGTTTTGTAGAAAGAAGTTTACTTTTTCTCAAAGTCAAATAATCACTGTTTAGAAGAAAATTGGTTGCGTACATTTTAGTTTAGATGGAGTTGATTAACTTTGCTACATCATGTTGTGCTAAAATTTCCCTAAACAATTTGTTCTCTGTGAAACCCAAATGCATTGGCTCTCATAGATCTAAATTAAATAGGCAATGGGGTTTTTGGGATGTTTTTCTTGTTTAATATGTATACAAGGAAAACCCATTAAGTCCCATTGGTAGGTAAAAATGACAAAGTAAGTCACCACGTTTCAGGGCTCATTATGCATTCTATGCATACAGATACTATGGACTTATTCCTGTGCTCAAGAAATGTGAAAATTTTATTATCAACTTATTTAAAATAATGTTTCTTGTTTTAAAGTAGACAGTGTAAGGCAAACTGCAATCATCCTGGCAAGATGTATCCATGTAAACTTCACTGAAGAATGGAAGTGTCCTTTAAATGAAGAAATATTTTAAGACATTAATAATGAAAACATAATTCAATTTTTTTCCAGGCTGAGTTCCTGTTGCTGGAGAATTTCTCTCCAGCTCCCAAGTCCCACCAGCTTCCAAGTCCTGCCAGTCCCAGAACCCACTTATAAAATAAACACACAGACGCTTACATTATTTAAACTGCTTGGCCATTAGCTCAGGCCTATCATTGTCTAGCTCTTACTCTTATATTTAGCCCATTTCTATTAATCTCTACTTTGCCACGTGGCTCATGGCTTACCGGTACTTTACATCTTCCTTGTCCTGGTGGCAGCTCCAGGCAGTCTCTTCTCTTTCACCTTCCTGTTCCCTCATTTCTCTTCTCTGTTAGTCCCGCCTATACTTCCTGTCTGGCTACCGGCCAATCAGTGCTTTATTTATTAACATTTTTGTCATACAGAACATCCCACAGCCAGTTCCCACTTCTTATTAAACACTTCCAAAGGTAAACAATACCTCTCTTTGGCATGAATGGACATTTTTGTTCTAGTGAGATTGCCTGCATGGAGGATTGCAATGTCCATATCTTTACTTTTAACACTATTCAATCAGGCTGCCTCAAAGGTAGCTCCCATAATATCTTGTACCCAGGTCTTCTCTTTTGAAGGGACACATAACCACATCCCTAGATATGACTGAATTAACAATTAACATTAGCACTAGTCATACCCAGATACAGTCCAAATGATCTTTGGTTTAAAACACTGAAACGAAATCACTGTAAACATTGTAGCTCACTGTTAGTTATGTTGACTTTAGTATTGACTATTTTAATTTTTTCAGTTAGTTTTGTAGGAACTTTATTGAGTTTGCTTACCAAGTTGGAAAAACTTCAACTGAGTGATTTTATTGGTGCTTAGATGTAGCAGCCAGCCTTAAACCACCTCACGCCATGACACTGACTTTGCTGCTTCATGTTGGAGGGTGAAAGACACACGGTTTCTCATCACAATACATCATGTGCATCATAAGTTTGTGTGAAGAGAGCAAATGGAGTGAATGTAAGGGAAAAAAATCCAACCTTTTCAAATTCTAGTCACCAGAGTGCAACCTTCCTCTGTAAACACTGGCTTTATTAAGATCAGATCACTCTGAGTTTGTAGAATGGTCAAGCCCTTATGTGTTTTTAAAGTATCGCTTTGCATGGTTACATGCATACTGTCTGACTTACTCACACCTGTGTTTTATTTCTTCTCCTTCGGAAAAGATGTCACTGGTGACACAGCATTCTTTACAAAGCCTTCAGTTTGAAAAGGCAGCTGGTGGCAGTGTGTCCTGAGCACCATCAACACGTTGCAGAAGTTTTATTTTCCTGTAAATTTAATCAATATGTTTTAGAACAAATCTGTGAGGATTTGTCTTGGAGTAGTTAAGATGTAATGGTCAAGTAGAGTTCTTTTGGCCTGGAGTAGGACTGGACCTCTAGAAAACAGAATTTTTAAATAATAGCTTGGTATTTCCTCATAAATCATATCAAACATAATTTTATAATAGTAGTTGCATTGTCAGTCATTGGAGTGACTATTATCAAAACTATTTTAATAATAAGTATGTATGAAAAAATTCTATGCAATTTATAGTTATGTTTTGAGAACATGGGCGTTTTGTCTGCATGTATTTTTGCACTACATCTGTGCCTGGTTTCAGCACAGGCCAGAAGAAGCTATCGAATTCCCTGGAACTGGAGTTGTAGAAGGTTATGGGCTACCATATAAGCAAGTCCTTTGCAAGAGCACAAAGTATTCTTTGCCTCTCAGCCATCCTTCTAGCCCGTTTTATGAATTATAAATTCTTTACCTCAGATTTACCTGTACTTGTTTGGTGCTTAGAATTAACCAAATATTATTTCTACAAAACTATGTGATTCAAATATATGGTAGTCCTTTTTGCTTTTGTGGAATGTTCTTCCTTTG
The DNA here is from genome assembly GCA_902168415.1 of Peromyscus melanophrys. Taxonomy (NCBI): domain Eukaryota; kingdom Metazoa; phylum Chordata; class Mammalia; order Rodentia; family Cricetidae; genus Peromyscus; species Peromyscus melanophrys. Next base: position 30,542 of record CABHPR010133136.1, on the reverse strand, counting down.
AAAAAAGCAAGGATCAAGCTGGGCGGTAGTGGCTCACGCCTTTAATCCCAGCACTCAGGAGGCAGAGGAAAGCAGATCTCTGTGAGTTCGAGGCCAGCCTGGTTTACAGAGCAAGATCCAGGAAAGGCGCAAAGCTACACAGAGAAACCCTGTCTCAAAAAAAAAAAAAAAAAAGAAAGCAAGGATCAAATCTACCAGCATCAGGACCAAATCAAGTCCTATTCACTAATCCACCTCATCTTCAGATGTAGTTCAGAGGAGTTGAAAGTTGAAACAGGGTAGACACCAATCAGTGAGGTCATTAGCTGCTTTCCTATATTCCAAAGTGATGGGACCCATGGAGATCTACTTGGTTTAAGTAATGAAACTCAGGTGCTGCTCTATGAATGTGGATCTAGGGCAACCTTACAGCCAGTAGGGAGCTTAATAATGCAGTCATTCCAGAATGCTGTGGACTATGTCAGCACCCAGCACCCATCACAGATGTACTGTCCACTACTTGCTAGAAGCCAAACCTAGATCCCTGCAGCTGGCTAGCCAGACTAACCAAAAGAACCAGGGAAATCCACATTCAATGAGAGACACTTCCTCAGTAAACCTAGTGGAGAGATCATGAGGAACATATGTGACATCAATCTGAGGTCTCTACATGTCCCACACGTGCATGCACTCACATTAATGAGAACACACATGCACACAGGCATGTACACCAAATATACACACACCTACATATACAACTACATTAGTTTATAAATTTATTTAAATTCACAAATTGAAATTAAATGTAAGCTATTATATTAGTGATGGTGTCACCAGGCAGACTGACATCCAACCAACAGACTCACAAACTCAGCTGTTGTCTCGATACATATCCTATATCTTCAAATCACTTTCACACTATCAGAGGCAATTCTCACATTGACATGGTGTGGTAGAATGAATGGGAACTCATAATTTGTATGCACTCTTGATCTGAGGTGTTCTGACTCTGTGTCACTAGTACTAAAGGGCTGGTGGTTATGTTATCACTGCATAATTAAGGAACTGGGGCCCTAGAAGGTAAAAATGTATTCTGATAGGTAAAATGGAAAGTTCTGAGAAATACATAAGGAAATAAAATTTTTAAGTGAACGGTCTTTCCATAAGGACTCTCATTTTCTTTTCAACAATTAAGGACTGTCAGGAAATTACCTCCCATAGGGTCTCTAAGGCACATGAATTACATCCTGCTTCTGTGTCCAAAGCTTATTTTCAATATGTCATTTTAACACAGAGTTGAAGAAGTTTAGAATTTAGTGTGGAAATTAGTCACTAAAATCTGTTGACAGAGACATTTTGAACCCAGGACTCACATAAAAAATTTGAGGAGAGAGAAGATAGAAAAAGAATTGAAACTGATACCAACAGAAGAATGTAACTGTAATAATGCTGCAATTTAGTAAGCTTTTAAACAAAGATTCTTATAGTCTTCTTAAAAATGATCACTTTCATTGACTTCATTAATAAAATCTGGAGAATTACACAGATATAGACATGGCCTAGCAACCCCAAGTAACCAGTCCTGTGTGCTACATACACACAAGAGAACACTGTGGAAAATATTACAATTGATGATAGAGAAAGATGCATTTGAAAATAAAACAAACATTGAAAATATTGTGGCTGTGCTTGCTTTCTTTCTTTCTTTCTTTCTTTCTTTCTTTCTTTCTTTCTTTTTCTTTTTTTTTTGTTTTTCAAGATAGGGTTTCTCTGTATAGTTTTGGTGCCTTTCCTGGATCTTACTCTGTAGACCAGGCTGGCCTCGAACTCACAGAGATCCTCCTGGCTCTGTCTCCATAGTGCTGGGATTATAGGTGTGTGCCATCACTGCCCAGTGTGGCTATGCTTTCTAATAAGGCATACTCAGCAAATATCCTTGGAAATTTGCTACCTGTATACATTATTACAGAATAGAAAGGAACATACATCTATCCATATGTGTGTGTGTGTGTGTGTGTGTGTGTGTGTGTGTGTGTATGTATACAAAGGAGTGGAGATTAAAACTCTAATAAAATAATTGGATCAATAAATGTAGTTAATTATATTTAAAAACCTGGATATATCATAGTACAATTGAGTGTAACTATATTAGTCATAAAATAGAGGCTAATGGCACAAGTTACCAACCAGAAGAATAAACTTTTCTGCTTGGGCTTACAAATCAAAGCTTAATGTATGTATTCGTGTGCCATAGGTAAAATTAGATTATGTTGGACAAGCTTCAAAAGATGTGTACAGTGTGTGGAGAACAAGAGAGAAGTCATTAGAGGGACCATGGCAGAAGGTGAAGTAGAAACTGCCCTAAATAGTAAAACAGCTGAGCATATGTTATCATTATGTAGAACTTTACATCACAGTAAGAGAGAAAATCCCTTGTTCTCATGGTTCGAGGCAACACTCACAGGAAAAATACACAGAAGTGTCTGGTGAAATATTTATATACTGACTATTTCTATGAGGTAGACAGATTAATTGAAAGCATAAAAACTTGGAGCTAGAAAGTTAATTCAATAGTTAAGAGAACTTGTTTCTCTTGAAGGGGACCCAGGTTCAGTTCCCAGTACCTCATGACAGTTCACAACCTTCTGTAACTCCAATTCTTAAGGAATAATGTCCTGTTCATGACTCTTCAGGCACTGTGTGCACATGCACATATTGACACACAGACACAGAGACAGACACACAGACACCTACACACACAAACAAATAAAATTAAAAATAAATCTGAAGGAGCATAAAAACTTGTAAAAACCCATGAAAACACACTTGATAATTCCAAACTAATAAATAATAACATTCAAAAGTAATAAGATGTCCCTTGTTACACTGCTTCTTTATCATCTGTGTATTCCAAAATGGATTTAAATGATTGTGAAGCCCCCAGTTTCTCCTTCTGCTTGTTTTTGTGGGAGTTGTGCTCTGGTTTCTTATAAATCGTTGGCTGCCATGTGCTCTTTTATGGTCACTAAAATAAGTTCATTGTATCCTCCACAATCAAGGATTGTTTCTGGTGCTTAAGTACCTTCTTATCTTTTCTCAACACCCCCAAATTTGTCTCAACACCCTGCTCCTATGAAACAAGAAAAAATGCACTCAATAAAAGTGTGTTCATCAAATGAGGGAATCTATCTCCCTTTGTAATGTCCTGAAATAATTTTCATTGTAAAGGCAACAGATGATCTAATCCAATTGGATACAGAAGGGGAAATGCGCTATTTGGCTTCATATCAAGTATGATTACCTGCCAGAAAACCTGGCCAATACCAGAGCCCATGTAACTTTCACTAGATAGGTGCTTTTGTTAATGGAAGCAACCTGTCTAATGTCTCACCTCTTTTGTCATTGCTTACTACTGAATTTCTCAAGCCTGCTGGTGTTTGAGTATATTTGAAGCCATTCTATAATTATGTCAGAACTATCGGTAGTTTTCCTATAATAGGAGAACAAACTCTGGGGAGTTGGTTTCTTTTAAAATGGCAGTCAGTCTTTACAGGATAGAGAAGAAAGTCCATTTTCATCAGACAAAAATGAAGAGCACACATTGTTCTTACCGTGTTTCACTGACAGGTGACCTCAGAATGGATTGCAAATGCTCCTGAAAAGCCTCTCTCTCTCTCTCTCTCTCTCTCTCTCTCTCTCTCTCTCTCTCTCTCTCTCTCTCTCTCTCTCCTCTGCACACACATACACAAAGAAAGAGAGAGAGAGAGAGATTCACTTTTTACTCATAATAATTGGCTCTCATCATTCACCAGGTAGTGACTAATACATTTCCTAAGACATTTTTCTTATGCTTTCTCTGTCAATATACAGAGCGACACTCAGAGACAAAATTGCCAGTTCACTACTGTGGGTAAAGACTGTACCCCGATGGGCACTCTTTAGAACAAGTTCAGCCGTCATGTCTGTCTGGGAAAGAGCCCTGTGTAGGCGATGTCAGTTGATGCACCTTTAAAGCTTATACACCATGCCAAAGCTGACTGCACTCATCAACACACAGCTTTTGAACACTGTTTTTGTCCTGTCTTTTAAATGAATAATTGAATCTTGACATAGTCTAATGCATGACAAAATGGTGATCTTAAATATATGACTACAAAAATAACCCAAAAATCTCAACTGTAGAACTGACAGGTATTACCAATAGCTTTGTGGACAGTCATTCTGTTAAAATTTAACACTAAGAGTTTCATGGTATTATGAATGTCAGCACACACTTCTGTCAAATAGTAAAACCTCACCTCCTAGGATCAGTGAGGAAGAATGCTGCTTGTTGGTGGTGGATGGACACACAATATGTCCAGGTCACTAGCACGGCCCAGTGCATTCCCCAAGAGCTCTTTGTTAATCTGCCAAGCACTCACTAGGGACATTGCAGGACAGTAACAATTTTCTAAAATGACCCTTAATGAATCCTGGCAGACATTTGTTTTTAATCAAAGGCCATCACACTCTGGGTAGCAGATGCCCAGATGTCTTTAGAGATTACATGGGACATGCATGCATTTTATAGTTATTCTGTTACTTTTATTACAAGTGATGTTGCTTCCCTAGGAGCACAGCTTGTTTTGTGGATGCTGCTACATCTGACCTCAGCATCCTCAACAGCTGTCAACACTTTTATCCTGTTTTAAAAATGGAAACAGATCCTGAGAACTTTCATGATTTGATTAAGATTATAAATTATCTGGAACCACAGCTACCCGTGGTTTATGTTTCTTATTAAATTAATGGAAGGGATTGATTAAAAAGAGGACAGCGAGGGGATACTTGCACTTTTAGTGACTATTGGATTGAGTCTTATTTTACAATATCTTCTGATCTCAATGCCTTTGCAAGAAGTTTTAGAGCTCAGACTTTGTTGTTCAAGTTCTTGACAAGTTGACACCAGAGCCAGACTGAACCAGGTGGTCCTAGGGATCCTTCCTGTTACCTTTTGAAGGTTCATCTCTACCACCAGGAATCACGTGTGGTTTTATTAACAGAGCACTCTGAAGGTAAATTAAAAATAGGATAATTGTAATGACAATAATAAGGAAATTTAATGCAAGAAATCTATGGAGTCTATTTAATGAGCAAATGAATTTATTTGGAGGTTAATTCACTACCATGGAAGATTTATCGTAGGGTCCGGGAAAGCTGAGCTATGTCCCACACTGATTTGCCTGGCCCAAGATCTCAGCATCCAATACCACAAGGAGGTGAAGAGAGATGCATACGTGCATCCCAGGTCTTAAGAGTCCTGAGCAGCCATACCCCAGAAGCATGTACTTCAAGGTCATAGGCAGGTGTAACAGTTACCTGCTACCTCACTAGGGGCGGTGCTTCAAGGTCACAGGTAGAACCCACTACAGAAAGTTGGAGGTAATTGAAACTACAAACATGCAAGTGTTTGATTTACACTGTTTAGTCTGCAAAGGCAGCTTGCTTTGGGCATTCTAAGGGCATTTGGGATATCTCTACCATAGTGCATCATAGCCTCCATCCTGAGATTTCTAGTGAAAGGGGTCTTGTTTCCACACCATACTTTAAGATGGAATCCCTCAACTTGTTTTTCCAAAAGACAAGTGATTAGATTAGATAGACATATAATACCTTTTGTCTATAAAATTAGAGTATAGACACAGAATGCCCTAGTTCTGCTTCAAAAGAAGTTTGGGGAAGAATGTGTTTATCTGGCTTGCAAGTTCTGATCACAGTCTATCATCAAGGGAAATCAGGGCAGGAACTCATGCAGGAGCAGAGGCAGATGCCATGATGGAACACTGCTTCTTGGCTTACTCTTCAAGGTTTTCTCAGCTTGCTGTTACATACCACCTGGGGCTATGTATCCAGGGGTGGCACCACTCACAGTAGGCTGGTACCTCCCACACTGATCATGAATGAAGAAGATGCCAAGCAGACATGCCCAAGGGACAATCTGATGGAAGCAATTCCTTAATAGAGATTCCCTTTTGTCAGGTATATCTAGGTTCCAGTTGAGTTGACAAAAACTAACCAGCACACAGGATTTCTTTTAAGGCAGTTCATATAAATTTTCTCCTATCAACTCTGGAGAAGAATTGAAATCAAAGATGTGGGACTGGAAGCATTGCTATTCTTCAAGCCCTTATTGAGAGGGCCCACTGGTAAAGTGAGAGACACGGGAGCTGGCATGTGACAAGCCTTCTCAATGCTCTCTATTCACCAGCCCAATAATAAAATCTAAGGTTGGGATTTGAACAACTCTACACATCTCTTCTCAAATCACCCATCATTGAAGATATAGATTGTCCTTATACTTCTATCATATAAGTTACCAGGAAAAAAAGTGATGGGGAAAAATGAAAACTTACACACAGTCCCTTACTCTGCAACCAGTCAAAATCTGATCTGCAGATTAGTCATCTTCCACAAGTCAGAAAACAGACATTTTTCCTAGAAATAAGTGAGATACACGGTTTTCAAATATAATATCAAATACAACACCAACAAAATACAAAGTCTTACACTACTACCAACATTTTATGGGTTAGTATGAATTAGGTGAAATTTCTGTGCTCTTATCATTTACAAGAAATGAAGTAAAATGTTAGGATTTAGTAAAATAGTTGTTTAAATCTACAACTAAGGAAAAAATAAACTGAACTGTTAAAAATGGAAAATTAATTTTGGTTCTAATTTCTACCTTTGCAAATCCCAAAGCTACAATTTTATAATAAAATGTCAGGGGCATTTTTCAGTCAGTTTAAGCTTATATATTTGACAGTGTATTTCTTCCATCTGCACTCTTATTGAAACTACCACTAAGAGAGTGAAATGAGAAAAATATCCTAATGAAAATCATGTAGACTGCCAGCTGCAGTCACAATTGCATCAGCCCTCAGGAAATGTGTTCACACCCTACAATATGTGAAACCTGGTGTTTTAAAATTTAATAGCAAGCTTGATGAATTTTACATATTCTATAAGTGTTAGAGACCAGATACATTTCCAACAAATTAAGGCAAAGAGAAAGGTAAACTTTTTAGTTTTAAGTCCATAGAAATCATCTGTTCAGGTTGAACAGAGGTGGAAGTGGGAGGTGAGGCTGTTTTCCTTCGCTGACCTTGAGTGCAGTGTGGGTGGTGACCTCACAGCTCTGAACATGGCTGTTCATCAGCAGGGCAGATGAAGACATGTTCCATTTCATGGTAGTGGTTCCAGGGAGTGCTCAGAGAGAAAATATATACACACATATGCAAATATGTTTACATAGTAATATATAGCCGGTGGTGGCCAGGTCCATGAACACCCTATTTTGTGTCCTGACAGTAGTATTTCTTCCGTTTTAAGGACATCTATGTGTAAAGACAAAACCCATATACTGTGAGATAAAAAAATACACCCTCCATAGTATAAAATGACTGGAAACATTAAAATGACTTCTAGTGTCACTTTACCAATAAAAATAATAGATGTTTTCCAGTCCATCTGCAAAAAAGAAAAAGCAAATCAAGGCTTTGTACAAACTGCAGTTTCTGTCACAGAATTTCGTCTGCACCAGGCAGCTCAAGAGTGAAAGATACTAAAATAGCCCGAAGTGTTGACATGTATTTAAATTGGATTCTGTGGGATCATTTGACATATGATTCCCAAGTGAAAACCCAAGCAAACTGAGGTTTCCATTTACATTTCTTACCTTTTTATATAGGGCAGTTGCAGAGTTTTAAAACTTACCAATACATATTCTAAAGCAAGTACTATAAGACATCCTGAAGAAAAGACTTTAGCTGTCCTATTTACAAGGCACAGTAACTTACTGAATACATTTTCTAATGCAAACCATTCTGGAAACACAACTTGTAATAAAATAATATGAAATTATGAAAGTAAAATTAGACAGGTCATTAAAAGCTGCATGTCATTCCAAGGATGTACAATGCTGAATAATTCATTATTTGTTTAGCATATCTGCACTCCCTAAGAACCATGCAAACTGTTTTTATTACTTAAATTTTATTCAAATTTGAAAGTGAATTATATATTTATTTTTCATCTCTGGGACTTCAAAACTCTCCATTCAAAATAATTAACATTGAGCTCTATCTAATTAAATCAACTGAGGAGGTTCAGCAATGCTCTACTGTATACTCAGATTAAATGACTGTCTCATTGAATTAAATAGAATGCATCTATCCCAGATACTTTCTCAGCCAACTTGTTTGATACACCATCTTGTGTGGAAGGACAATGAACTCCCTTGGATAGGCACCAGCAAAGCATTATGGTCTTGCCTTAACTAGCTGATCTAAAAGTCTATAGCACCAATCATAAGTTGTGCCGGACTGTAACAAAGCCTGATGCAAGTTTCCTCTCATTGAGCTGACCACCCTTGCACAGCTAGATAGAAGGGCTGTATGAATTGTGCTTCCACACATTAAGAAGTATTCAAGCATCAGCATCAGCAGACATGTTACTTCCTACATCATACAAATAGAATAAGATTGAAAGGAATTGGCCTGTCGTGATCCCTTTAACTACTGTAAATATATATCTGCTCAAAGTCTTATATGAGTATGTGAAAATATTTCTACTTTATTAAATCACTTATCGTTACCTGATTATTATCAAATATCCTGGGAGACAAATGCCACTTGCTTCAGGTCATTTCTGAGAACGTTTGGTATGAACAGAGTAAATGTGAACTTGTAGCTGTAATTTAGAATCTGTTAAGATACACAGAGTTGCTGACTAAAAGAAAAGTGCTGGCAGCTAGAGAGAGGGCACAGCAGTTAGGAGCTCTTGCTGCTTTTTCAGAGGTCTAGGGTTCAGTTCCAGGCACCTGTGTAACATAGCTCACAACCATCCTCAACTCCAGCTCTCCTCCATGGGCACTGCTCTCTCTCTCTCTCTCTCTCTCTCTCTCTCTCTCTCTCTC
>CABHPR010133136.1:10564-21507 GCA_902168415.1 Peromyscus melanophrys | reverse complement strand
CACACACACACACACACACACACTCACACACCATACACACAAATAAATAAATAAAGTAAATGTTTTTAAAGAGTAAAATTGCACTTTACTGCCAGAGATGAGTAAAGAGGATGACAGGGATGTAAATTTCAACACATGTTTGAGATACCCATCATTGTTTAATGGCAGCTTCAAAAAGTGAAACATTGCTAAGTATTTTCTTCATTTTTTAAATTAAATCACTAGATGTTGTTTTTATGACTGCCATACCCCTAAAAGACAAATAATTTTTTAATCTGTTGTCTTCAGTTGGGATATAGTCAGCTAACTTAATTACAGGTGGTTTATACTTGATCTTTATCATATTTAATAATATATCATGAATTTTATACTAAAAATTCTAGAAGGCATCAACACCCATCATTATATATATTTTCAGGAACAGGTGATAGCTACAGAAAGTCATCCAATGATGAACCTGTGTTTGGAAAATTTATTTAATTTACAAAATTAAACCTTTTCTTGGGTTATTGTATAGAAATCTGCTTCCATGATCCCAAATAATAAGGCAGGAAGGAATAAGTCAGCATTGGTGGTCTTAGATGTTATTCCAGACCTCAAATACATCTTCCGCTATACCAGTGTTGTGTATTTCATCTATTTTTGACATTCCACGATGTTTTCTGGCAGTTATACTGCAGTTCAGTCAAGTTAAGTAAGTGAGCATGTCAAATCAGAACATTCTTCAAATTTTCACTATGATAGCAAACTAAAACAGAGGGTCTTCTCATCTGTTGTTACAACTGACCACATAGATATAACTTGCCCTGTAACCACTCTGTCTGTTGATAGACATGTTTGACATCCATTAGCCTCACAGAAGGTTGCTCACCATGTCACATTCTGTGGGCTCTGTTGTCTGTCTAAACTTTTCATGTGACCAAGGTTAGACAAATAGCAATGCTCTGGGTTTATGGTCTATAAACTTAGATTTAAATCCAAAGTCTTCTCTTCTTTATGTGTATTCCATATAGGTTTCAGTGGCCTCGAAAACTCTCCTCCCGTTTATATTATTATACAGTTGATTTGTCTATGCTAATGAGCTGTTTAAAAAGTTTTGCCCCCATTTGTGAGCAAGTCTGCTTAGGTTTTAGATTCCTAGCTATTGATGCTCTATGAGAAGTGTGGGAAAGGGATTTGAGAATGTATATTAATATTGGAAAGGAACTCAGGAGACAATAAACTCCTGGGACCTAGCTTTTTGTTCCAATCTGCAAAGAGAAGGGAACCTAGAAGCTGTAATTCAAGCTGCTCACACTGACTATTAAGGAATGATTATGGACCACCTATCGATAGATTCATAGAAACATCAAAGTTGAAAATCCTTGTTTCACCAGGATGGCACTCTCTGAATCCCCAAATTCTTGCTTCCAAATTTTACTTCATGAGTTAAAATGGAATCACTATTTTAATTATGATGATTTTGGCTTATTCTTTTAAATGGACACAATTTCTAATTAATAATAATACACTAACTTATCCCTAGCAGACATAATATGAATACAATCAGTATGTGATCTCAAAATTAAGAAAAATAATCTCCATCCACAGCAACATTCCACCAATAATTACTCTAGTAAGTGAGGAAATCTGAAATCGCAATCCTAATTAGTCTTAACAATAAAAACCCAGAGTTAGATATTAAGGGTGAAAGCTGAAAGATCAAAGAAGCAAAACAGCCAGCTACCAAATACTTCTTACCTCTATGAAATCTCAGACTGAAAATGGAATCCTATCTCTACGAATCCTCAAACTGAATTGGGAGGCTGAGATCCTGTCTCCACCTCCCTAGTGCTGGGATCAAAGGCATGAGCCTCCCAGGTGCTGGGATTAAAGGTATGAGCCACCACTGCCTGGCACTGCTCCTCTTTTAGACTAGATCAATCTAGTGTAGCTCAGGGTGGCCTTGAACTCCTGATCTTCCTGCTTCCTCCTCCTGAGTGCTGGGATTAAAGGTGTGTGTCAGCACTGCCTGGCCTCTATGGTTGACTAGTGGCCAGCTCTGCCCTCTGATCCCCAGGAAAGCTTTATTTGAGAGAATACAAACAAAATATCATACAAAAGGAATCAAATCATAAAAGGAGATGGAGGATGCAGATCAGTGCTTCTAGGGAGTTGAATAACAATGAACCAAACCATTACTGGTCTGCTACTCAGGAGGTCTAGCGTTCAAACCTGTTCTTTTTCCCTGTGCCCACTATGAAGTGAGATTATACCTGATAAATAACCAAGGCAACCAGCTAACATCACGATAAGGTAAGTACAATTATAAAAGTTCACATCACAGCCCTTGCCTTTGGCCTATTTCATTGTTATTCTCGACAAGCATTGGTTACCTGAACTTTGGGTAGAATTAGTGCAGCTGCTTTCTGGACACAGATGAGTGTGCACAGAAGATGTACTGCTTCTAGAGTCTGCTCTGCCAAAATCTGTCCCACATTTTAACACTTGAGAAGTCCATGAGTGAGCAGGCCTTCTTAGGTTGGATTGCTAGAAATGTTGCTTTACACAGAGATAGGGGTCTTCTTTCTAGAAGGCAGAATCAATCAGTGATTACAAAATAATGAAAAGATTGTGTTTATCACTGGGATTCACTACCTTTCAATGGATGTTTGGCTTTAGTGTCAGCTCCACAGAATCCTGTGAGACACATAGCTGTGTCCACCATAGCATCTGGCATATCCTCCAATAACATAAGATACTTCCTAATATCAGGCCAAATATGTCACAGAAATGTGGTTTGAGTCACTTTCTGCCTCAGAACCTTCTAATTAAGCAAGAACCCAGAATATTTCAGATTACATGAACTCATAATTTTTAATATAAAGCAAAAATTATGAACTCTAATAGAACAATCAAAATCATAATTGCAAGATAAGGAATGTGTATTTAAAGGAAGCAGGAGGGAAAATCGAATTATTCATGCCAGAGAAAGACAAGTAAAGTCAGAAAATCCAAGAATGTACAGGACAGAGAGCTTGGTCTCTTTCCTCTTGCTGTTAGCCAGTCCCTTGTGAGACTCTGCCCCTTGTCAGACCCCAGGTTCTCTTTGGTGTATGCCAGGTAAGCCGAGAAACACTGGAGAGAAAAACTTACAGAGCTGAATTATTTGGCCCACCAAGCCAGAGGTTTCAGTCCTTGCTGACCCGGTTCCACGCACTCGAGTAGGAGATCAGGGTAACAAGAGAGTGTGGTGAAGGGGTACTTTGGTGCCATAAGGAAGTGTGTTACCATTATTGCGTGCACAAAAGGGTCAACATATGACAACTAAGAGGGGTGAGAAAGAATAGCGTATTTTGTATTCTAGCATTTATATCCAACATAGATGAAGTGTTTTAATCACTGAGTCTCCAGAGTGTAAGTGACTTCCCTGTCTTAAAATTATACTCCCACATGTGTGTTACAAGTTGAACGACTGTTTGGACTGAATCATTTCACCTGAGGAAAAAGTATAGGAATTGGAAGAGTTTTAAAAACATGGGAGAAATGTCCTGGCTTATTTAAATCCAAGGGACTGTTAACAAAAATATAAATATTTTTTGTGATTCCAGGACAACAGAGGGAGAATAAATAAACCAAGGAAGCCATTGCTATGAACATTAACTGATGGCAAAATTAACCCTTGTTATAAGGGAAATGGAAGCCATTTATTCTGAACTATGCTCTGTCATTTTATAGACAGTAGAATTTGTGAGGAATGATATCACATAGGGTGTTTAGCCGAGGAGGTTTCTAAGTCAGTATTGACAATGTTTTCTCTCTCTTTCTTTCTTTTTCTTTTTTCTTTTCTTTTCTTTTTTTTTTATTTTCAAGACAGGGTTTCTCCGTGTAGTTTTGGTGCCTGTCCTGGATCTCACTCTGTAGATCAGGCTGGCCTCGAACTCACAGAGATCCACCTGGCTCTGCCTCCCAAGTGCTAGGATTAAAGGCATACGCCACCACTGCACAGCGACAATGTTTTCTCTTAAACTTAAAGTAACACCTTGGAGGACAAACTTTTACCTGGGACGTCCACTGTCTTCTGTCCATCACTTCACAGTGAAACATCACCTTCCTAGAGTCATCTAATGTGGATTACATTCTCATCTCTTCTCTGATACTCTAGCCTTAACACTCATATTGTGGCTAGACTCAGCTCTCCTGGGTCTATAGAGGTCGAGGAACTTTGTAGAAATTTGATATCTCTAACTCCATAGTATTTAAGCTAGTTCCTTATAAGTAAACCTTGATGTGTGTATAAATGTACATATTTGTGTATATGTGATTGTATGTATGTACATATGCATCTGTTTATTAGCATAGTTCTTGCATGCCTTAGCTCAGCCTATAAGAAATTAATATAGTCAGTGACACTTGAAAGCAAAATAAACTTGTTTCTCACCATCCTGGAGAGCAGGTTATCCATCCATCAAGGTGCTGGCAGATTAGGTGTTTGGTGAGAGCCTTTGTCCTGTGTCATAGAGGACTGCCTTTTAGCTGTGTCTTTACGTCAAAATGGAGAGGAAGAGTTCTGGCTTCTCTTTTATAGACACCATTGAAGCCTTATGTGATATAAACACAATACTCCCAAATTTCTGAAGACACTATATATTGTCTTGAAAATCAGGGGAAAACTGTAGAAGGAAGAGTTTTAATGTTAACAGTCACCTGCCCCCTTGTCCCCAGTGCTGTCATGACATCAGTGGCTTCCCTACATGGAAAACAAGACCTCACCACCACCTAGATTCATTTAGTAGCATAGTAGAAAGCAGAATATGCCACACTAAATCATGACTACAAAAGAGTTCAGGATATGGCATGGCACAAAAAGTATGCCAGTTGTTCCTAGTGATTATTTGAGGTGCAAGGCATTTAAAAGAGAAGAAAAACTCAGAGACATTTCTTCTTGCCTACCTACCGTCATCTTCCCAATTACGTGACCTCCACAAAGGGCACAAAGCTCAGAACCTTGCCCTGGAGTTTCATCTTCCAAGAAAGAGAACTTATTTATTGAAGGTACAGAGAAGAGTGTCCATTCATCCGCAATATGTTTTCTCTCCTGCAACATCCATCCCCTTTTTCGGCTGGGATTAAGATGATATACAAGCTAACAAATCTTCAGACTTTGTGGACATTCAGCCCTTTTCCTATGGTACACTTGTGCTTATACTATGGAATCTAACTTGTGTGCATACGTTTATTTCTGTCAGTCTGTTGCCAGTGTATTTCTTTGATTAACCTACAAAACTCAGTAGGGAAAGCAAAGTCAATTCTTACTGTCAATTGTACTTTTGCTCCCAAGATGGCCTGTAATATACCATGTCTTTTATTACCTAACCCTTGTTTACTTTGTTACATTATCAGCTACTATTTGGGCATGATAAAACGTGCTTAGAAATACCACTGTAAGCAGGGCTTGAATTTACACTGTGACCCATCAAGGTCAGGGTCCACAGACAGCATTGTCTGCAGAGAGCTCATGCTCTCCCACTTTCTAACTCTCTCTCCCTCTCAGATCTCAATGCAAGGGGTTATATTTCTTGGAAGCAATTTTTTATCTTATTGCTTTCAGGCATAACACAGGAGGCTAAGTGAAATTTGAATTTCAAATAAATAATGAGATCTATTTAAGTATGTAGTGTATTGTGCACCAATGTGTAATACACAAAAATTTTTAATCTGAAATTCAAGTGTAAGTAGCTATTCTATATTTTCTTTGTTAAACCTAGCCTCTAATCCCCTCCTACCTCATCATTCTTGGGGTCTTCCATCTCTATAAGGCATATGTCCATCTCCAGTGTGCCAGCTCACTTTCTACACACAATGTTCTGGTCAGTTTTCCTTGTTAGACATCTGTCCTGAGGGGGGGGGGTTGTGCTGTTCTTCAGCATACAGTGATCTACACGCAGTAGAGGCTCAACACTAATCCTGATCCTTAATTGAAAGGGGAACTACCATTGATGTGTTTGTATTCAGCCTCAGCTCTCATCTGTCACATTCTGACTTAACTCAGGTTGTTCTCTATGTGCATAGAGGACATTTGAAATTTCTTTGTGTCCTTTTCCTGAGGAGAAAAGTCTGGACCTATTGTTCACTCTCTGGCCTCTTACTTGATACTATTCTACTCTGTGAGGATTTCGGAGCAGGTGTACATCAAGTGCCTGCACAAACAGCTAATAGACATACTTAGAATTAATTGTTCAGGAGTCCAGCTCTGGATGAGGGTAAGGTCTGAAGATGGGTGAATGCAAGAGCAGCACCAGAGGAATCAGATATGGGACACATTTTAGTTTCACTTTAGGAGAGATGGACAAAGAGGAAGCATACGGGAGTCATCCCCAGTGGGACAGGTCCCAGCAGAGGATGTAAGGAGTCAATGGGGGAAGGAAGTGAGCCTGGCCATGGTGGTCAGGAGAATCTTGCAGCCTGACTGACTAGCAGCCAGAGTGCTTCTTTATTTATATAGAATTTAGTAGGCATAAATACATACATGATGTTCCAAACATAGATCATAGCATTTTTTATTTTGGACATGTGTTTCACTTCCTTTTGCTCATCATTAATAAACTATGACAGAACAGAATTATCATTTCCAATCATTTTCCCCTCAAGTTTCAACATCATTAATAAACAGAATTATCATTCTTACTTATTAACCCCATAGCCCAATTTTAAGAATCTAGAGGCATATGACAGCCTGTTCTCAGGCTGGTAGCTTTGATTGCTTCAAGGATGCTAGACCAAAACAAAATCTTCAACCACCCTGGGCATTTAGCTATGTCTCAAGCAGTGTGTTATTAACTCTTAATGGTCAGAGTGCCCAGGAAAAATAGTCAGATGAAAGTTGCTGCAGTTTTTATTCAAATCCTGGCATAATACAATGTTTATATTTTATATCTGTATAGAATTGGTCTATATGTCTAAGTCTGGCATTCTGTTGTTTCTTGGTCATATTTCGCCACAGTGGTTCTGTATGTGCTAACTTTTCTGAGAAAGGGAGTTCCTGATGTCTCATTCTTTTTATTATCTTTCCACTTCACACTTTGTGTGAAGCACAATATGTCTTTGTGTAGGGCAGAGG
Organism: Peromyscus melanophrys; assembly: GCA_902168415.1. Taxonomy (NCBI): domain Eukaryota; kingdom Metazoa; phylum Chordata; class Mammalia; order Rodentia; family Cricetidae; genus Peromyscus; species Peromyscus melanophrys. Next base: position 14,408 of record CABHPR010133136.1, on the reverse strand, counting down.
TATATACCACATAATTGTCTGAGTGTACCTTGGAAAGAGGCTTGTACTCTGAACTGTGGCCAACTCCTCTAGCCCACCAAATCTTGTTGACCTGTTTTTAAGTTTACTTTGTTTTGATTATCTTGTTACTGAGTAAGTACAGGGACAGATGCTTCAAGAATGTCTCATAGGCTAATGAAGAGACCTCTGGCTTCTTTATGTGTCGCAACCTCCAAGGCATAAGGAAGACCTTCAAGTAGATAAGGATATCTCCCTAAAAGCAGAGGGAATAGTATGTTCAAGACTGTCCTGAGGAAGCTTAGAAGCAGCATTCCTGGAAGAATGCATAAATGATTCATAAGGAATTTTCCATCAATCTAATAACCCCAAATTGTACAAATATTAAAAGTGCCCCAAGTATGCAACAGGTAGAGATGAAAACCAAAGGTGGCATGACAGCCATCATGTGGCTCAGCTTTGCTGGATCTTTGTCAAGCAGCTGTGCTGGTTTTATGACTTCTGCTATTCTGTTCAGATATGGTTGTGCCATAATTGTTTATTAATTCCTTCTCCAGAAATGGTTTCTAATGGTTAACATAGTTATTGTACAGTGTCAGAGAGATTTGCTATTTTTAACGTAAAGTCAAATATAGCAATCAGATGTACTCTTTATCATATATTTACTCCTAGAGAGCTTTTTGTTAATTATTTTTCTTTTAAGTTCTTTGAAGATTTTTGTGCAATATGTTTTGATTACATTCAGCCCTCCCCCAAATTGTCCCAGAACCACTTCCCATTCATGGCTCACCCAACATTGTGACTACTTTCTCCCTCACTTATTAAGTCCAATTTGAGTTGCCTACATGTTCTTCTATGTGCAGCCTTCCACTGAAGTATGTTCAACTTACCAAGGACAACAGTCTTAAAGAACATCATCTCTTTCCCAGCAGGTTTCAATTGCTAATCCTTAGCTAGGGGTCAGACTTCATGTCCACCAATTTGGTATTGCTTGAGCTTGTGTGGGGCTTGGGTATGCTGTTACAATTACTGTTAGTTCGTATATGCAGCTTCCTTGTGTCCAGATGGTAATGTTTCCATGTAGTCATCCATAATCCCTGGCTCATAGAGTCTTCCTACCCACTTCTTCCACCGTGCTCCCCGAAACATGAAAGGAAAGGAAGTGATCTAGATGCCCCATTTATGGACTGGGCATTCTGCAGATTTTTATGCTCTGCACCTTAGACCATTGTGGGTCTTTGTGTTAAACACCAAAGCAAAGTGAAGTTTTTCTGATGAGGGTTGAGACATGCATTAATCTATCAGTCATTAACAGTCAGTTTAATACTATCTCCATTGATCAGAATAGCAGTAGTAAGTCTTCCACTAGGTCTGTGATCTGTGTACGCTCAGGTTTGTGACCCAACATTGCTGCCAAATATGAGTTTTATCTTGTGAAGTGGGGCCTAAATGCAATCAGAGAGTGGTCGGTTACTCTCATGATGTTTTTGCCACTATACATCAATGGGCATGTCCTGCAAAGTTGTTCACTGTAATTCACAGGGTTAGGAGCTGGGTAAGATTAATGACTACTTTTCCCCTCTGACAGCATGCATAGCACTATACAGCACATTGAAAGCTATTCAGTAGGCATGAAACTTCTCGGTCAGCACCAGCCTGAAATCTGCATGTTCTGTGACTCACAAGTTATGAATGGTAACCTGGAGCATTGGCAATAGACTTTAATGTCGCAAGCCTATGGGGCTCACTGGCAACATCTCCTAAGATGCAACCTACTCCTGGAACTGGGCATTTTTATTTATTAGGCTCTGGTGTCTAGTAAGGCACTGCCACCCATTGCAGGGTAACTCCATTTTAATACTATCTATCTCTTCATGTATATGTGACATTCTACAGTAGTACGTAGGCTTCCATGTGTCTTTTTTGAAAGGTATTCAGTGTTATTTATATCCTCCCATATTCTTTCCTCTATTCTGTCATATATAATCGTATGCATTTGTCCTCAATCAAAGTACTAGGATTATAATCCCGTCACTATAAATACTGCATACATGAGCTAAGGGGCTAATACCCCAGTTGTCAATTTTTTTTTTTATATTTTCCTCTGCTTCTCAAAATAATATCAAGTATGTTTAATCTAAATTAATGGTCATATTCTCAAAATCTTTGTAGCAATTTTCTAAATTAAGTTTGGCTTCTCCAAGAAAATACAACTTGTTTAACGATGTTACTGTGGAGACAAAAAATATCCTAAAATAAGAGATGGAGAAGGCAAGAGAGAATATAAAGTCAAATAACACCCAAGTTCAAGTTCTCCAGGCTCCCAAGTACACAGAGCAGGCTGTTCATGCTGAGAAGCTCAGTTGCAAAGCAGAAGTTAAGTATTAGACACAGAGCATTGAAAAGGATTTCTCACCGGATCAGGTGCTTAAATCAAGTCTCTAATGTTGCTCAAGCATTAAACACCAGAAATCTAGGTACATAGAGGAAAGTGGGGATTATTACAAGTAATCTCTATAATTTTAGTTAGCCTTTTCATAATTTGAAGTAAATGAAAGTTAAACATGAATATGAAGGTTTAAAATATGACATGTAATCATATTAAGTGGATAAATGTTAACACAATTTTTAAAATTTTACTAATATTTTTTGTTATTCATATCATCCAACTGGACATAATATTTAATAAAAATATTTGCTATTATCATTTTTTCCCTTGATTGTGCAGCTAATATTTATTCTGTTTAGGCTCAAGACTTTATATGTTGACTGTACTTGCATTTTGCTTCCACAGAGAGTTGCCTTTCCTGTATAAGAAATGCAGTTACATTCATGTATGAGTACTGTGGCAGTGACACTGATTATGAAAAGAGACACGTCCTTTACATTTGTGGCAGCATTTTCCCATAATCCCCACACTCGTGTGCTTTGCTATCCCAGTTTTGGGGCATGAAAATGAGTGAAGCTAAAAATGCTGAGATTTCCTGCTGCAGAGCATGTGTACAGCAGGGAAAATGTGAAACTGATGGGACTTCACAACAGGATGACTTCGTAACCAAATTCTTTCCCAGTGCCTGCTGCAAACTCAGGGTCATTAGCTTTGCAGAGTATAGAAAATGGGCCTCTCTGCAGGAGTCATGGAGTCCCACTAGGTCCATGGCTATACCTTCCCTTTACAGCATCCCAAAGATCAGAGGGTTCCAAAAAAACCACAAGAATCGGTATTTGAATTGAATTAGATTTTCACCCAGCTTGCACAATGCTGGGCTACTTAGTGCTTTTCCGGCACTGAATCACATGTAAATAGTTTACATGCAGAGTTGTAGGAACAGAATGGATGACTCTGTGTAGGAAATACTGAACACCTATAGCTGACCTCACACATGTACTCTGGAAGCACTCCAGGAAACACATGAGTCTGCCTAGTGAGATGCTCATTTTATCATCTATTCCTAAAGGAACGCATTATAAGATGATTTTCAGAGAGATGAGAGGAGAAAGCAAGAGAAATTGCTATTGTATCATGGAATCAAAAGAAAAGCAAGCAAGAAAGCAACAGGTTCTGTTCAAAGTCATAAAAACTGTCACACAGAAAGGTGACATGCAGGAGGTGTCAAGACAAATGGTTGGATTGACAAGCTCAAGTCCAGGCTTGTCACTCCATTTATGTGGAGAAAACCTTTAGTTATAAATGTTCTGTTATCTGCTTTTTTTGTGTGAAGATCAGAATGTTGACTTTACATAATGGTTCATGGTAATTCTCCATTGAAAATCCAAAGACAAATAGTAACACACACACAACACACACACACACACACACACACACACACACACACACACACACACA
>CABHPR010133135.1:5923-46171 GCA_902168415.1 Peromyscus melanophrys | reverse complement strand
TCAGCAGGAGCAGTGATGAGCCACTGGATATGGGTGTTAGAACTGGACCCGGGTCCTCAGCAGAAGCAGTGATGAGCCATTAATAGCCAAGCCATGTCTCCAACACCTTGTTGACATTTTTTAATCTTAGCCACGAAGCTTGTGGTTTTTTATATTGCCACATAAAAGTAGTCAGAGGGATTGACTAGTCAATTAAATCGGTCCAATTGACTGGACTTAGTTCAGCCGTGTTTCAGGGACTCTGCTTTGGCTTGATATTTGGCAGGCTGTCTGGAGCATAGCATCAACTAGAACCTGCTCTTTGCATGTGTTAGCTTTGTAGCCTTTTATGCCAGAGTCTCCCTATAGACAGGCTGGCTCTTCCACCTGTGGGAATCTTCCTTCCTTTCCCTCCCCAGTGCTGGCCTTACAGGTATGAGCTTCCATACCTTGCTGATCTTGTTTTTAACTATAAAGACCTTGAGCAAAATCAAGCTGAAGTGTTTTCTTGACCACTTCACTTATGAATGGACTGGCTCACTCCTCACATCTTCAGGGAGCATCAGATGAAGACTGATGTGAGCCAAATCCTCTCTACAATGAAGTTAGGACCCACCCATGTCAGACAGCCATTTAAAAGCACCTGGCTCTGTATTTCCTGCCTTTTGAGTGGTAGTGGGGGAAAACAGGGTCTCATGTAAGGTAGGATGGCCTCTAAGTCCCCATGTAGTTCATGATGACCTTGAACTTCTAAACCTCCTGTCTCACCTTGGCTAGGATTGCAAACATGCACCACTGTACCATTCATACAGTGAGGGTTGAGCATAGGGCTTCACACATCTAGACAAGCGCTCACCCCCAGCCCCATCCCCTAGTCCTGTCGTTTTCTTAAGACATGTCTTCCGTGTAGCCTAGTTTGGCCATGTAGTCCAGGTCCAGCCTGGGCTCAACCTCAAGATTCTCCTTTCTCCAAACTCAAGATTCTCCTTTCTCCACCTCCTGAATGCTGAGATTGCAAGTGTGTACCATTACACTTAGTATATCCTGTGATATTTTTATTTTGTTCTTTTTTTTTTTTTTCCTAAAGCGGGGTCTCCCTTGCCAAAGCCCAGGCTTAGCCTAGAACTTCTGTATAGCCCAGATTCATTATAATATTCCTGCTTCAGCCTCCTAAGCAATGTGACTGGAGGTGTAAGCCAACAGATCTAGCTCTTTTGTTTTGATAGATACACTGCAGCTAGCTTCCTAACTATTGGATTGGAGAAGCCGAATTAGTAATCTTAAAAGCTCAGGGGCTGGGCCTCTAGTTTGTAAGGAAAGCTCATCTGAGCTGGGTTCTCTGCAAAATTAAGCCCTGGAACTTCCCCCAAGTGAGAACTGAATGTCAAGGCATTTTGCAAACTGCAAATCAATCCAAAAGTGACCTAGTATGTTCTTTTAACAAATGAACCAAGAAGACATCTTTATGAATTGATTCTTTGCCAGATGTTTACTAAAGTACTCTTTTTAACTGAATAATGATGTATTTTAAAAGCATTTTCAGAATCTCTTACTAATTAATAATTGTGGTTTGAATGAGAATGCCCCTCATAGGCTCATGTATCTGCATACTTAGTCCCCAGTTGGTGAGCTGTTTGGGAAGCATTAGGCATCTTTGTCCGAGGTGTGTACCTAAGGGTGGGCTTGGAGATTTCAAAAGCCTACAACAGGCCCAGTATTTGTCTCTCTACCTGTGGATCAGGATGTGGAACCCCCAGCTACTTCTCCAGTACTATGCCTGCCTGCTTGCCTGCCACATTCCCTGCCATGATCCTGGACTCACACTCTGAAACTATAGGCAAGCCTCCAATTAAATACTTCCTTTATAAGAGTCACATTGGTCATGGTGTCTCCTCACAGCAAAAGAACAGTAACTATAACTGGGACAATAATGAACTTTTAACTGTTTTTCTGTGCTACTATTTCCTATACCAAATATCAGATTTGGGAGGTGGGGAGGATGTCAGGTGTTAGGTAGTGAACCTAAAGCCTCCCACATTCTAGGGAAGTGCTCTGCCATTGAGCCACATGCCCCATACCACATCCTCCATTCTCAATATACAGATTTAAAAACCCCTACATCTTGTTTTTCCAAGGTGAAATTGAAAAGGAAATGACTTCTGCAGATCAAGTGTAAGCAAACTATGAGCTGAGAGTTCATCAACTCACACTCAAAGCGGCAGTTGACCTGAATCAAAGGCTAGATTGAGATCATAGCATGGGGTTTCCTAGGGAGAAAAATCCTCATACTGTGCCATTCAAGTAATTGTAACAGCTCAGCCATCCTCTTTCCCTTGCAAATGATCTACTTGAATGGGTGTTCATTCAATGAAGAAGCAAAGATCTACGATGGTTAAAAAAGAACTAACGACAGGGCTTAGGGAGATCAGAGCACCCATAGCTCTGTCATGAGTTCAAATCCCAGTGCCTCACACAAACCTGTATCTAGCTCCAAGGGACCCAAGCATCCCCTTTGGGCCTCCTGATGTCCATGGGCACCTGCACATACATGTATGTATACACACACACACACACAAAATGAAAACAAATCTTAAGAAAAACTGAAAGTTACTTCAGTTATACTTCTAAAATACTAGCTAGCAAGGACAACAAATATTTGAATCCACTTAAATCTGTTAAGGCAGAACCACAGCCAAGGACACCAATGACAAAATCTCAATCTGTGCTTCTGTAGGGCCAGGCAGAGGTTCACGTACAGAAGTCACCCCAGCCGAGCACATTGTGGCTTTTCAAATGTTTGTTGAACTAAAAAGGAAAAGACATCCATGAAGATTGTGATTTTTCTCCCCTAACGCCTTATGTTAAAAAAGAAAGTGACCTTCACATCATGGAATGTAAATCTTTTTATTAAAACACTTGTCTTTCCACAGTAGTAAAGCGTTGGCATGTACAGTATAAAAATAGTCACCAACCAGAATTATACTGAATTCCTCTCATCCACCGCATACTGTCTTCAATACAATTTTTTCCGTATAAAAATACTGGGAAAAATTGATAAATAACAGGTAAGAGAAGGATATTTCTAGGCAATCAGAATTGAACAGAGTGAGTACTGTGAGGTGTTTGAACACACAGCCACAGGACATGCCTCCTGACAGCGCTGCAGGCCACATGGTTATAGAAAGCAGAAGTAAGTGTCTGGGGAACTTTCCGACTCAAGATTTTGTTTCTAGACATTTTTCATCTTGGTTGGCTACCTGTGTTTCCCTATGGATCCCAAACCAAATCACAAGGATCTCTGATGCTCTTAAACAATACCGGGCGGTAACGAATACTCGGGAGCAGAACAAGGTAACCAACTGCCACCGTTTAAAAGAGAAGTCTCAAAACATTCCCCAGGATGGTGCTTGGACAAGCTGTGAGTTGAGCTGAAGCTGAGAACTTGACTCCAGAGCAAAAGGCTTAGGGGAGAAATGAACGCTCGAAGATGGAGGGTCCGCTAACATCACTCGGGTGTGGATTGACCTCCGCAGAGAGACACTTGTTCTTCCGGGTTGAAAATATTACTCTCTGGAGTCATCTCTGTCAGCCTGCACATCTAATGGCATGAAGCACTCAATCGGGCAATTAACATTCTGTAACAGTAGAAGAAAAACATTAGTAGCAATACTCTGAAGTGTGGAGGGGAGATTTGTTTCAAAAGACTAACAAGGCACTGAGCAATAGACAATGCCCAGGAATTTAGTAACTTACAACAAGTTATAATTCTGTTCTAAGGTACAGAATTCTATGTAAGTCATTCATCAGACTGTGTATGTGTATGTCCATCTGGGCGTATGTATGTATGTATGTATGTATGTATGTATGTATGTATGTATGTATGTAAGGGGCCAGAAGTTAACCTTTGGCTGACATGCAGATGCTACCTACCTTTGATTTTTGAGACAGGATCTCATGAGCCTGAAGCCCACTGATTAGGCTAGGCTGGCTGGCCCCAGGGACCTCCTATTTCTCCATCCTCAATGAAGGGATTACAAGAGATTACAAGCACTTGCCACAGCACCCAGCTTTTTTACATGGTTTCTGGGGATTGAACTCGGGTCTTCAGCACTGAGTTATCTCCCCAGCCATAAAAGACTTCTCTCCAAATAAAAATCATTTGGTTCACTCAAAAGAAAAGCATCTATACACAGACTCCTTATTATGCACCTAACCAAATTCAAGGAGAGGCGCTGGGGGTTGGGGGGTGGGGGGGTGGTACGTGCACTTACTGTGTTCGTTCTCTGATGGTATCTCTGAGTATACTGGTTGTAGGTGTGGCCGGTGGAGCCGTCGGGCCCAGGCTCAGCCCCAGGTCGGCGGCAGTTGTCACAGCGCCAGCCCTGAGAAGAGAGACGTGAAGTTAAATGGGGTTTGTGATAACCTGAGGACATAATTCAGTGCTCGAGTTAAAAAACTTCAGCTCTTATGCACTGGTAATACGAGCAGTTAATCAAACAGGAAGCTCCAGTGATGCCTCCATGGCTTATCACCATGGTTTACGCTTATATATCTGTCTATATATATATATATATATATATATATATATATATATATATATATGCTTTTCTTTCTTCTGAAATGTCCTAGATTCTTTTCCTGTTCAAGCTCTGCTCATCTCACTCCCATCTTCCTCTTCAGTAGGCTTTCTACTCTCGGTGGAGGATTTCTCACAGCCCTCCATGGCTCCTAACAGTGACTTAGAGCCTGTGGACAAACTCTGTCACTTTCCAGTGAAGGAAACAGAGCCAGAGGAGAGGAATGACTTAGAAGAAGCCGGAAAGGACACAGTGAGCCTCAGGAAGAATTGGGTAACTGGCCACTTTCTCTTTCTGGTCCCTTTTAAAACCTCTCTAGCCTATAGAGCATTGTTGCCTCAGCCCTGGCCAGAGATGGGACAGGATACAGAAGATCCCACAATGGGCCTATGCTTCTTCCTGAGTTTTGCTGGAAAGGGATTCACTTTCTCATTGTTCTTGAGCTGGAAGGAAGAAAAACGAGCTGATGGGGTGAAGATGTCACCATTAGCAGGAACCCTAGCGGAAGCGGAAGTAGATACTAAGGAAGGCATAACGAGAGGTGCAAACTCTGGCTTCCACTGCTCTAGCCCCTGAAGCTCACAGACTAGGGGGGTTCTTCAGTTTGGTGGCCATCTTTTGCCAAACTTGAATGAGACTTTCCTTTTATAATTCAAAAAATTAAGAGATAAGGCCAGGTGAAAATGGTGGCACACGCCTTTAATCTCATCACTTAGGAGGTAGAGGCAGGCGGATTGCTGGGAGTCGAGGCCAGCCTGGTCTACATAGTAAGTTCCAGGATAGCCTGGGTTACATAACAGAGAGACCCTGCCTCAAAAATAAACAAATAAATACTACAATCATTTTCTTATACAATCATTTAAATATTTTTGACATATTTCTCCATGTAAGCACATCTCTGCTTTCTTCCCTCCCTACTTAATGTTAGCATCCTACATCCCAGGCAGTTTGTTTCTCTTTCCTATGGAGCCTTCTTGCTGATTCCAGCCCATCCAGGGCTGTATTAGTCAGAATTAGTGATCAGCTTGGATTGGCAGGGTATGCTAAGTTAATGTCCCCAAGTAGGTCATTAAGAGCCAGGGTCACTTCTTCTTGTTCCCTGTTTGTCCATTATTACTCAGCTCAGTATTAGACTGATAGGCGATCTATTTTTAGGTTGAGCAAGGGCACAAAAAAGTGGCATTTTCTTAGATCAAGGTATTATTAAACATACGAACAATACTGCCACAGAGATGCTAGCCCGTCAGCACAGAGCTGGAGGAGGCTTAGTGCTACAGCTCAGGTGAGGACAAACAGGACAGCCTGTAGTCATGAGTGGGGTTGCTGACATTTTTATCAAGGAGAAGGGCATGTGGGGAGGAATATACCCATCTTAGGGACTCTTCATAAGAGGCAAGGCACCCCTACGCACACAGCAAATCCATGTTGGAACCTCCTCTGTACCGAAATACCAGTCTTACCCGCTGGCCCCCGAAACACGTGCAGGAGCAAATAGCTCCGAGATATTCTTTCTGCCACTGTTCTCCTACATGGTAGGTCTTCCCATCATCATAGCACGTTGCTTCATCTGCACATGGGCACAAATCAGAAACAGTTGTAAGACCAAGAACAATCATGCAGGTTAAGTTGATGCACCTGCCATAGCCTTGCATGGGCACAGGCCGCATCTCAGCAACTTAGGTGAATCAGAAAGAGATGTTTCAAAGCCTCAGCATAGTAGGCCCGATGGGAAGGTGGAAATCGTATTTTAAAAGCCGAGTCTACTTATAACACTTCACCGCAGATACTCAAAGCTGTTAAAGGGCTTGGATATATCATTCAGTCCGACTCACTTTTGAAGCATGCTACTGATTTCCCAACCACAACATTGATAAACCCACCATCTCCAGCCCATCCTGTAAATGAGTGTGTTGGCTCAGTTAGGAAGGTGAGAGTACTCAAGGGTCTAGAAACCATTAGGATGACGTACGGGGGTCGCACTTGAATTCTCCCTTTCCATTCCCAAGACACGTGCAGCTCATCCGCTGGCCATTTTCTCCCTGGCGATCCCACTTCTCTCCAATCTTGTAGTTCACGCCATTGTCATGGCACCATTCTGTAAGGTGGGGACATCACAGGCAAAGAGTTACTTGTGTTTTGACTCATGTGACAGGCAGAACACTGGGACATGACATGAATCCGTAGAGTGAAAAGTCGAAGATCACATTCCCTATGGTAAACCGTTCATGATAACATTTAATATTTAGTATTTTCCAAGATGGTGTTAGGACAACACCATTACCAAAATCATTTCATAGGTCTAATCATTGATTCATTGGGCTTTTTAAACCTTACAATCATGGAAAACTAAATGGGATTGGAGAATAAAAAACTATTTGGGGGTTTGCAGCGATCATAGATATAAAATAGTTTAATTAAACATTAAAGAGAAATCAGCTAGGATCTACCTGCTACCACCTGATTCATATAAATAAAGAGAATAAATGTAACAACAAACAAAATGATGACCAATCAGTGAATTAGGCTTGTACAAATAGATAAATTCTAAGACGTAGCCAGTCACTACAAGCTGTGCTTAATGTCATATGTAAAATGACCTTTTAATCTCTAAGATTTATTCTAAACAGAATACACTTAAAACACTTACAAAATACAGTGTTTCTTCCACCTTATCAATAATTCAGCCTCCCTTAAATTATAAGTGAAAGTATTATGGCATTCCACCCAAGAATGTTGAGCCAAAGCCTCACAGGTAAAATTACTGTAGGCCTCCACATTTGCGAGCACAAGTACTGACTCATGAACAACATGCAAACTTCAATGTGGTTCCATCTCAGAACTGAAAAACCTCCTAGTCAATGCCAAACGTTCTCCCCGCCCAGCTCGAGCAAGGGTACATAGTCAGTCCACTGTGCTCCACTGAGTACACAAGTCTACATACACCGAAACTACTTCTTGACTTTATACTTTCAGTCTGGATTTAGCAGTTTCACATAAAGTGAAGGAAAATGCTGCACAGAAAGTTTTAGAGATCTGTTAGATGTCGTTCCATGGAATATGGTTTCTATAACTGTCCACCGGCTTGTACTTAAGACATAATGATTACCACATTAAAAAAAAACTGCCCATAATAATTATACCTCCAAAAACAAAGAATAAATGAATGGTTATACACTCCAATACTAAACTTCTAGACACAGTATATAATTCTTGGGATCATTTCCACCAATAATTTGAAAAAAAAACAAAAAAAACAAAAACACAAACCTCTTGAAAATTTGAAAATCAATTATTTTCTAGCCAAAGTTGACTTTGAAACTTTTATTTCCATGTGTATGTATGTGTATATGTGTATGTATGGAAATTCATGTCCTACCGTTCATATATAGAGGTCAAAGACAACTTGTGGGAGCTGGCATCATATGGGTTCCAAGTCATCAGGCTTGCCATCACCTATCTCACAGGCCCTGAACTGGACCCTTAAAAGTTAAATGCTGGGGTTGGGGATTTAGCTCAGTGGTAGAGTGCTTGCCTAGCAAGCGCAAGGCCCTGGGTTCGGTCCTCAGCTCCGAATTAAAAAAAAAAAGTTAAATGCATTACCTAGATATTTTCCCTTATATTACTAGCAATGTTTGGGATATCTAGGCTGTGAGATGTGTGCATGTGTGTGTATGTGTGTGTGTGATGTGTGCATGTATTACAATACATGTGTGTCTGGTTATGTTGAGAAAAATGTGGGTGTTTGCAAGTGTGTTCTCCTCTGTCCTTACTCAGCACTAAAGATTGAAAGGAATTTGGTGAGTTTTTAACTTCATCAAGTTAGACATAACTAAACTCTTCAAAACGTGTATCACTACTACAAACATATTTTAGTGAAGAGTTGTATTAGCACACAACTCCTGAAATGCAGTAACAGTCAACGAGTAAAATTTCCCATCATCCTTCCATGATGCAAAATGTTACTTCGCGTCAGGCAGCATATTTTTGTTTGCGTCATGTTTGGAAGAGCCTGCAGCTGCCAAACATGCTTCTGTGGCCAACTAGTGCAACGGCAGGAGCCTGGAAGAGATGGAGGAGTAGGTCGATGGACAAAGCAAGCTACTCACTAGACGAATCGCATCTGAAATGGCCACTGCCAAAGCCCAGGCACTGGCATGTGAGCTTAAAGCCAGATTCAGATAAACGCTCCCATTCCTCTCCAATGGCATAATGGGAAACTGTGTAAGGGTCAAAGCAGGAGTCATCCGTAGGTTGGTTCACGCCTTCACTGACTATGGAGCAAAGGAGGAGAAAGGGGGGAAAAGGAAAAAGACATCTTATTGATGGTTTCAGGCCACACATAGAAACATACTGTGTACAATGACCCAATTCGGTAGCACTAACAATAACAGATATTCGCATCAGTGATGCTTTGATACAGCCAATGTGCACTTGACGCAGCAGGGTAAAAGAAGCCCATCTCCCTTCATTCCCGGCTTCAGTTTCGAAATGTGATCTCTTCCGGGAAATCTACTTCACATGAGCTACAAAGATCTTCAGACAATTTAAACTAGTTATGAACGTGGGCAGCGATGCTTCTCCAAGGTACCAAATTCCTCTGAGCTAATTAACATTTCTCTGCCTCTCTTTCCTCATCCATTACATAAGAATAGTAATACAAATACTTTCACCTCCTTAGGATCTTGTAGAAGCTACATGAAACCAAGACATCCCTTCATCGATATACAGAAATTACTCGTTAACAATTATTGTTAGCGAGTAATTAACCATTGTTGTTGGACACCATTCTTTGTTTATACTAAAAAAGTCTTGACAATTTTATGTAACATTAGAATGCAACCTTCACTTACATTATAGCATTTTTTTTTTTTTACAAAATAGTTTTGAAAACCTAGATTTTTACAGTTACTATAAAACTGGGCAAATTTGGATTTTCCAAATAAGAGAAATCACCATGATGCAGATAACTTAGGAGTAAGTAAAAAATTTTCAGTGGGTCTCCCAAGATCTGTCCGTCTTAGAAAATTTTATTTTAAAAATTAAAAATTATTTTAAAAACATCGTCTGTGCAGGGGGCTGGAGAGGTGGCTTGGGGGTTAAGAGTACTGCCTGTTCTTCCAGAGGACCTGGTTTAGGTTCCTAGCACCCACACAGTGACTCAAAACTGTCTCTAACTTCCCAGTCTCCGGGGATCTGATGCATGTTCTGCATCCCATGGCCACCAAACATGTATATGGTGCACAGACATATGTACAGTTAAAACATTAATACCCATTTCTAATGAATAAATAAGTATAATATGTACAAATAAAGCACACCTCAAGTTATTCTCTAAATGTTAAATAAGCTAACTTACTACAACTCTAAATCTCCCATGTGGATACTTCTTTTAATTGTGTAAAAATCAAAAGAACAAATGCAACCAATATTTGAAATGCCTAATATTTCAAAAGCCTTCATCCTGGAAGAATGAAAAAAAAAAAATCTAAAATGTTTTAGGACACAGAGAACATGGTAAATGAGAACACTGATGGAATAAGGAGTTGAAAAGAAAGCGAAGGGGCTGAAACTCTTACATGGGGATTCACTATTTTAAAAACATCCCGGAGCTAGAATTCTACTCTAGTCCTATGGAGCCTGAGCTACAGGGCAGGTTTCCCTCCAGCACAGACTGTCTAGTAAGATTCTGTCTGAAACACACCCCACCTTCAAGAAAACAACGTGGGAAACCATGAAAACCCCTACGCTTTTGAAAAGGCCTTTCATGTGGCGCTTTACTAAGGAACCCACAAAAGGCAAATATTCATTACTGTGGCTGTCATACCAACTATCTGCCCACTTCTGCACTGCCAGCCAGGCAACTGCTTAGTTCACGAGTGAAGCAGCAGCCTTCTCTCAGAGGAAGGAGACTGAAACCAAGAAACTGGTCCTACACAGAAGTCCTGTGACGTGGAAGAGGTTCCTTACAGTGATCGAAGACTTGAGATGCACAATTTCTGTTATTCCCTAGCTCATGTTCCACGGCCAGTCTTCAGCTACTGCACCTTAGATAGCCAAATGGCACACAGTGGTTTCAAAAGACTTTCCAGGGGACACACAGAAGAGTCAAGGGTCATTCAACCTTTATTAAGATGCTTCATGATTAAGGTCATGTAACTTTTGTTAAGACGTTGACTGGTGACCATTTAACCTTTATTAAGATGTTGCATGGGGGTCATTCAACCTTTATTAAGATGTTGCATGGGGGTCATTTAACCTTTATTAAGATGCTGCATGGGGGCCATTCAACCTTTATTAAGATGTTGCATGGAGGTCATTCAACCTTTATTAAGATGTTGCATGGGGATCATTTAACATTTATTAACATGTTGCATGGGGGCCATTTAACCTTTATTAAAATGTTGCACGGTGGTCATTTAACTTTTATTAAGATGTTTCATGGTCATCATGTAACCTTTATTAAGACATTTCATGGTGGTCATTTAACCTTTATTAAGATGTTTCATGGTGGTCATTTAATCTTTATTAAGTTTGTATGATGGCCATTTAACCATTGTTAAGATCTTGCATGTATGCAACATGAAATTAATATATATAATAAAGGGTATTAAAACACACATAAAGGGACTGGAGAGATGGATCAGTAGTTAAGAGCACTGGCTGCTTTTCTAGAGGACCTGGCATTGGTTCCAGCACCCACATGGTGGCTAACAACCGTCTGTAACTCCAGTTCCAGAGGAGCCCGCGCCCTCTTCTGGCCTCCATGGGTGCTGCATGCATGTTGCACACAGACATACATGCAGGCAAAACACCCATACACATAAAATTAAAATAAGTACATCTAAAAAAAAAAAGAAAGAAAGAAAACAAAGAAGTATATAAAATTGAAACTTCGAATAGAGAGCTCTTTGGAAAGAAAGGGGCAATGTTGGTAATATTTTACATGAGGAACAAAAATCTAAGCCATCGCGTAATGTTGCCAAGCAAGACTAGAAGGTATTCTGTTTGGGTTAGAAGCAGAAGAGGACCACAATAAGGGACAAGAGAATAGTAAAAAGTACCCAGAAACCATTGCCTCTGTCAACTAGATCCTCAACAGAGAGGACAAAGAGTATCGGACTAAATGACATTAGCATCCTCCCAGGCCTGTCAATCATACATACGTGTTAGTGAACACCCTAGGGTTGCACAAGGGAAATTCCCAGCTGTTGTGCAGCCTTAACTTCCCAAAGTTCAGAGATAACAAGGAATGACAGACAAAGCCTTCTCCGGGGCGACCCAGCAGGAAGCGTGAGCCTGACTGGGACAGCAGGGTACTTACCCGAGTTGCCCACGGTCACCACCTCTTCCCGAACCTTGTGCCTCCTCTGGTTCTGCAGTGCCTCAACTACGATGTTGTAGGTGACCCCTCGGGTAAGGCCGGTCAGGGTCGCACTAGTGGAAGTCCCAGGAACTTGGAACTGTACATCCAGAGCGGGGGGGGGGGGGGGGGGGGAGGATTAAAAAGACAAAAAAGCATGGGGCCCCCCATCCCATTTAGAACCCCCCCCCTTTAAAAAAAAAACAAAGGGAGAGCTGGGTGGAGGTGGGTTATTTAGGATTCCCACCCAGTCAGGATGAGATGTTAAATGAGCCATCATTTCTGCTAGATTTTTCTACCTAGGTGGTCCACAGTTACCAGAAACCCTCCGCTACACCAGCCTCCCCTGAATCCTGTGGCTCCCTAGAACTCCTGGCAAAAACCCTTCATAAACATGGACACCACGAGAGACAGGCACATGCCAGGCAGATGCCATCACACGAGAACTTGGATTTTCCCAAAACACTGGCAATATCCCTAGACTGAAGTTTCTAAGCAAGCAAACGTCCTCCAGTACAGTCAACTTTTAAATTTCTGCCGCTTTCTAAAAATAACACAATAAAAATTGATTCTAGCACCTCTGGGACAAATTAAAGAATAGGGTTTTGGAGAATCAATCTCTCACAACAGCTGGTACCCAAAGGTTCACCTAATCTTCCTAGACACATCATAGATAATGTGACTTTTCAAGGACAAGGGTGGCATTTCAGACTTTATATAAAAGTAGAATATTTTTCCTTCTTTTCCATCCATCTCACTAAGTAGCCTCCAGTGTATGAGAATAATAAAAATGATTTCATTCTCTCTACCAAGGCGAACTCAGTGACACTCTCCGGCTAATCCTCCAGAGCCACAATGAGATATGAAAATACACAACTCCCAGAGTTGTGACATCTTTCTAGCAGTCCTGGGAGAGCAGACACCTGACATGAAAGCTTTGGTTGCTTCTGGTTGACAAAGTTACAAAAAGAGAGAAAAAATTAGTTACCTGTAAGGGCTCCTCGTCCGTGCCAACAGGATGACATGAAATGATGTACTCAGAACTCTCCTGGAATGGCGTCCAAGAGATGGTTGTTTGAGAGAGAGCTTCTTGTCCTGTAGAGGCATTTGGATTGAGCCCCGGAACGTGAGGGTAGAGGTGGTAGTCTACGTCTCCCCTGGGAACATGACCGATTTGGACCTCCTCATCTACATTCGGCACGTATGGTCTTGGCCTAAGCCTGACGGGGGTGGCCGCAGTGGGTGGTGTGGTCCGCCTAAAGCCATGTTCCTCAAAGATCATTTGTTGCCCAACACTGGGTTGTTGGTGGGTTGTGCCAGGAAGCTGAATACCATTTTCGGTGTCATACCCAGGGTTGGTGATGAAGGGGGTCTTTTGAACTGTGGAGGGAACATCCAAAATCTCTGGTCCATGAAGATTGGGGTGTGGAAGGGTAACCAGGTGGGGAAGCTCATCTAGCCAAAGAGAGGTTAGAGCCAAAAAAAGCAAAGCGCGGTAAGCTCGAGGAAGAAGCAACAATCACCATCAATCCAGGCAACAACTGTTCATCAACCCGATCGAGGCTCCTAGCCAATCAGCGGTTCTCAGGTCACAAACCACTTTCTAGAAAGAAATCTTGATTTTCCTCACAGATTTCTTTATAGTGCAGACGGGAAAAAAAATGTTAGTATGAACTTCTCATACAGACAAAGCTTTGAACCGCTGAGCCCCCACAGAAAGCAACCTCTGCTCCAATGAAGCCTTTGCAACTGAAGTATTTGATTTGAAATTTCAGAAACCAAGGAATAAATCACGACAAAGAGGAAAGGTTTTACTCCCACCATTAAAAAGTTTTGTTGTGTTTTCCCCCCCCAGTTCAAACTATCTAGTTTGAATTTCTGAAAGTTGAATAAGGCTTTAGGTTGTAGAGAAATAAATAAATCAAATAGCTTTGGGTGATGGTGGGTGATCCCTATCAAAGAGTATGATATATAAGCCATACTGCTAGAAAAAATAACCTGTGAGAAACATATCACAACGTAGAGAACTTCACCCTGTAAGCCAACCACGGGTTATTGAGTCTTTACCTGTCTTTTTTCTCCCAATCAGCGGCTCGCTCTTCTGGTTGTTCTTCAGGGCAATGACGTAGATGGTGTACTCGGTTCCTGGCTCCAGACCTGGTGGGACACACAGCCATTTCGTTATATTGGCAGACTCAGCTAGTCTAGCAGGCAAAGGCTAGTGGGGAGCGAGCCTTCCTCCCAGCTGTCTCTGGAGTCTTCAAAGGTAAAACCAGCTTTTCTTCTAGCTACATCCAGAGACTCTACGCACAAAGGCCACCGAGCCAGCTAGCCATCTTCCAATCACAGCTGACACTTGAAAAGGCAGTGTCACGGTAACCTTACTGGAGTATTCTTTCAGTATGGACAGTATTGATCAGCAGTATTAATAGTAGATAACCTATCAACACTGTAGGCCACCAGTGGAATATACATCTAGGAGAGAGCATCACAGACTTCAGACTTCTGTTTAGGTCTAATCACTGGCAGCCTTCAATGACAGTGCAAAAATCCAGCTCACTCAAGTCTTCCCATACCAGATTCTATTTTCTTGTCCCACAGATGCAGCTAAGAAGCTGTGATCCCTTCTATCTGTGTGTTCTACAGGGACTCCAACATCCAGGGGATACTATAGATATGATTTATCTTATTTGGGGGCGGGCAAAAATAATGAAAAAATAGGTGAACTTCTATCAAAGAGCAATACATCTAGCTATATCATATGATGTCACTGAAATGACATGCTCAGACCTTTTGAGAACACCACTGTCCCTAAAGAGAAGAATGCCTTCCAGAGTGCCGGGCAGCCCATTCCCACGAAACAGCAAAGACACAGTTGGGAAGTATTCTAGATTTGGGGTATCTGTAATTAAGGGGGGAAAAATCACAGCATGGAAGCAATACCAGTAATGGTGGCCTCCGTGACACCAGGCCGGGGCCGAGGGACCACTTCTCGGGGTGGGGATCCAGGCTTCTCGTACTTGATAATGTAGCCGGTAATCCTGGCACGGGGCGCCTGCCATGATACCAGCAAGGAGTTGGGTGTGGTGGTCAGGAAGCGCAGGTTGGATGGGGCATCGATGGCTGAAAGGAAACCAAATGATGTCTTAGAACATGAACGGCCATGAAAGTATTCACACTTGCACCCAGCCCGAACAAACCAAGTAGGGAGAACTGGAGGGCCCTGGGAGCTATCCCATGGGAATCTCAGCTTCCCACTCAGTTCTCAAGTTTACGTGGTTGACTCCATTATGCATCAGTTGACATTTCCTTAATAGAAAGCGTAGTTACCAGTGGAGGCATCGATGATCACAGGGGAGCTCCGGGAATTGTCATTCAGAGTATACAAGTAGATCTTATAGTCAGTGCCTGGTTGTAAACCTGGAATTTAAAAAGACACACCTTTTATTGGTTCCTATTTTATTGGTGAGTTCTCATGCTTGCCTGCAATTTCCTTGACTCCTCTACCATCCCAAATTTTTGTAGGCTACAGAAAGAAGCAGTCTACAGGAGAACAGTAAAATGCATCATGGTGTGGACACTATGAATGAGAAACCCATTTCAAAAGATAGTCACTTATGTCCCTGATACTGAACTCTGATTATTAATCTCTGATTATACTTCGACCTTTATGATATGTTGTTGTGGAATATTATTTTAAGACGTGTTACACTTGTTTATACTGTGGAACATTTGTTTAATGATGCGAAGATGTATTGCATTCTTTTATATTGCATTTAACACTGTGAGGCTGTGTTACTTTGCCTGACCAAAACACCTGATTGATCTAATAAAGAGCTAAATGGCCAATAGCAAGGAGAAAGGATAGGTGGGGATGGCAGGCAGAGAGAATAAATAGAAGGAGGAGAACATTAGAGGAGAGAAGGAATGAGATGAGAAGGAGGAGGACTCCAGGGGGCAGCCACCCAGCCACCCAGCCACCTAGCTATACAGACAGCCTGGAAGGAAAGAAAAGATATCCAGAAATAGAGAAGGGAATGGAAGGAAAGAAAAGATATCCAGAAATAGAGAAGGGAAAAGCCCAGAGGCAAAAGACAGATGGAATAATCTAAGTTAAGAAAAGCTAGCTAGAAATAAGCCAAACTAAGGCTGGACATTTATAAGTAATAATAAGTCTCTGTGTATATTTATTTGGGACCTGGGTGGTGAGCCCCCCAAAAGAGCAAGGAGCCAAAAAAGTATAAGCGGAAAAACAACCAACAACAACATATAATACTGTTTGTTGTTTGTTTTCTTAGGTTTTTTGTGACAGAGTTTCTCTGTGTATCCCCAGCTGTCCTAGAACTTGCTCTATAGCCCAGGCTGGCCTTGAACTCACAGAGATCCACCTGCCTCTGCCTCCCAAGTGCTGGGATTAAAGGAGTGCACCATCACCGCCACCGCCACCAGGCATGTAGTGTTGTTTGTAATTATAAGTTTCATTATACTTCTTAAAATACAGTCATGCTAATGCTAAGAACTGTACACTACTCATTTGTATCTTTTTGTTTTCTGTATTAACTTTTTTTTTAAAAAAAAAAAAAATAAGAGTTTCACTGTCTGGTCTCAAACTTACATCCTCCTGCCTCAGACTCCTGCCTGTGACTATGGGTGTGCATTTTCTTTAAATAATAATGAGTATTTTGTGGAAAAAAAATTGATGAAATTTATAGGTCAAACAAAAGTCAGGAAGTAAAATATCATGGGATGGCAATCACATTTTTAAACTGTTCTCATAAAATACGCGTCTTGGAATAACTAATTGGCCAGTTTATGCTGTGGGGGCACACACTCAGACTGCTGTAGGGGCACACAGTCGGACTGTTGAGCACACTGACCTGTGATGGTATAGGTTCTGACGTCTGGGCTGATGGTCCTCTGAACTGGGGTCTGGCCATTGGCTGGGATGGCGTCGACTTGGAAGCCAGTGATTGTCTCGGTCTTTGTTCGCCAGCTAATAGTGATGGTGGTCTCCGTAGCGTCTGTCACACGGGCCCTTCTTGGAGGACTGACATCTGTATAGGAACATAGCTAGAGATTAATGCATGCTGGGCTCATACATGGAAGGTTTTGATAGTTTAAAACACTTCCTCACTGTACAAATACATTCACTGCAGGAAATGCACTGATTAATAATGTGTAGGTTACCCCCCATTGGCATTCACAAAGAAAGGTTAACAGTATTTAGTTAATACGAAAATATTTATTCTCATGTCTTTCCTTTGAAGAAACTGAAAAGCTTTATCAATACTACCAGTGGCTCCCAGAGCTGACTCTGTTGTATCCAGAAATCTTTTAAACAAGTGTTACAATGATTAATTGACTGTAATGTAAAAATGTGTGGTAGGAATCCTAACACAGTTAATTAGTAATAACATAAGCAAGGCTAGAAGTATTCTGTCATTTTTATAAGGCAGATTCTCCATTCATCATCCCATAGATGATCAAACAGGCATGTTCCATGACCACTGAAAGAATGCGCATCAAGTTATTGATAAAGCAGAGAACTAGATCGTGGACCTAATTTAGCCCCATCTTTCCTACAGCAGAAACCAGTTCGTCCTCCCCAAACTGAACTCTATGAAAACAAATCCTCACAAGCAGAGTATACGCCAGCTGTGGGTTTTAACCCACCGGAATGAAGTGATTCTGTTTTGTTTCAGCAGGCCATTTTCTAGATGGCATGCAAAGTGGATTATCAAAAAGATCAGCTATTCTAGCAATTTCCAAATTCTATTGTTAAATTAATGGTCTAAGAGATCACTTACCCACCTTCACTTTCTACTTACACTGAAGGTTTGTCCATGTTAGAATGTTTGATTACTTACTCTCTAGAGTTGTGATGACTCCCTGGGCTGGTCTGCTTGTCAATGTGTCCTTGAGAGCATAGACACTGACTTCATATTTGGTGGCCACCTAGAAGTAAGGTCAGGAGAAGCTTTTGCAAGGGTATTGCACAAATCCTAGAGAGTTCTACTAAAGCATTAGAGAAATGTATAAAAGACAATCTGTAAAACCCACAACACTTCAAATTCTCAGATTAACTTCACTTTTACCTATGATTGACAACAGATTTAAATTGGATGAGTTTTAAAATGGTCTCAGGGGTTAAGTCCAAGCAATTCACAAATTACATATTTATACTAAAGTGGTAATAAAAAGAATAAGAGGGCTGGAGAGCTGGCTCAGAGGTTAAGAGCACTGGCTGCTCTTCCAGAGGTCCTGAGTTCAATTCCCAGCAACCACATGGTGGCTCACAACCATCTGTAATGAGATCTGGTGCCCTCTTCTGGCTTGCAGTCATATATGCTGTATACATAATAAATAAATAAATCTTAAAAAAAAAAGAATAAGAAATATCAATATTAGCCTTTTTTTTTCTTTTTCCTTTATGGGAACCAGAGTTCCAATCCCCAGCATCCATATAAAAGGCCAGGCATATAGAGGTGTCATGGTATACGCCTTTAATGGATCTCTGTGGATTCGAGACCAGCCTAGTCTACCAAGTATGACTGTGCATCTACATTCCTCATGCATCAAGAGACAAGTGGGTCACTAGAGGTAGCTGACAGATATAAATCACATCTATATTATTTGTTTGTTTGTTTTTCTGATCACAAAGAGGCAAGAGAAAGTTTCTATTCTGTCTCTGATCTCTCTTCTGCTTCCCCTGGAACTGGTCTTGCGTTAAGATGTCCATCAACCCCTTAGGGATGCTGGATATTTTGCTGCTTGTCTAGAAAGAAATGGTGTTTGTTTATTTGTTTGTTTGAGACAAGGTTTCTCGATGTATTTCTGGCTGTCCTGGAACCCATCCTGTAGGTCAGACTGGCCTAGAACTCAAGAGATTTACCTGCCTCTGCCTCCCTAGTGCTGGGAATCAAGGCATGTGCTAACACACCCAGTTGATGTTTAAATGTTTTAATGAGGGTAGTGTCAGGTTAGGTTGGCAGTAACTGAAGAATGCTTCCTGCCAAGGAAACGCCACTCATAAAAGCCATAAATTCAGCCAGTGGATATATAAATAGATCCCTACAGAGTACAACCTTTAAAAAAAAAAAAGCAAAATACTTATTAATATCTGCCAAAGAATTGCACAAAATTCAATGCTATTTATACCACTCTAATCCAACAGTCATCTAGAAAATCTCGGCTCAACATAAAAGAATTCTATTGCATACATTTATAATAGAATTATTTGATGGTAGAAGGAAAGAACGTTCTACTTATTATGAGATTACACTTCTGTTCTCTGATAAAGGCTGTGAAACGACCTACTTCCTTATTCCAGGGATGTTAAGCTCACTCCTTACCATGAGCCCGGATATAGCCACAGATGAGCTGTCTGGAGAAAGGTTGATTTCCTTCATCGGTCCCGTCTTCTCCTTCGGGGTCACCCGCACTCGATAGCCCGTGAGCTGCACGTTAGGTGCTGTCCACTGGGCGCTGAAGCTGGTGGGTGTCACCTGAGTGAACTTCAGGTTGGTTGGCGCAGGAATGGCTGTCAGGATGGTCATTGGTTAAAAAATGATCTCAGAGGGGGTGGGGAAAAGGGAAAACAAGGCGACTTTTAAGAAGTAGAATGGGGTTGTTGTTCTTGTAGGGGCTGGGAGGGCTCCTGGGCCCAGCAGAGATTCAGCACAAACAGGTAATAAGAAGGGATACACAAGAGGGAAGTGTGTTTTATACCAGCAATTCTCAGAATCGCTGAAAACACCTGGGTAAATGTCAGGCCTCTAATAGACTTTGGGTTTTAAAAGGTCTTATCTTCCCACCCCTTTTAAAACCAAGAGCTGAATTGTCTTCTTGGTCATTAGAATTGATTTTTCTTTTCTTTTGTATGAAAAAGATGAGCAATGACCCCTTTTCTATATAGATTTATCTTCATATGGTAAACCATTTCACAGAGCATTCCATCCAAGAGATGGAACTGGGCTTTTATTGTCTCTTTTATTTGGACCCCATGGCAAATATCACTGCTAAATGTGAATTTTTCTCTGCGGTGCGGCGTAAGAAGAAAATTGGTTCACAACAGAGGCAGGAGAGAGCAGCCGAGAGCAGTCACACAGACGGTCACTTCCACACGCTTTGAGCATTCCAACCCTGCTTCAGAAGTCAAGCACAGGAGGACAAAGGATTGGAGGAAGCACCTGCCCTAACCACTCGGTCCTCTGTGTTTGCATCAGAATCCTTCGAGCAAGTGATGCACCAGCACAGGCTATCTGGTCAGGGAAGACGTTCCCAGGTGTTCTTAGACCATGCTGCAAGTTCCCAGGTGTTCTTAGACCATGCTGCAAGGAACTGCCTTGGTTTAGGGTCCTTTCTCAGAGTAAGCTCTAGGATTCTAGACTTCTTTCCTTTATGTATGTATGTGTGTGTGTGGGGGCGGGGGGGGGGGTAGCTACAGAGGTGTGTCACTTAGGAAATAATCCACAGTTTAGTATCATCTTCAAATGTCTTACTTTATGATCTTCAAATATATATATATATTATATATATATATAATATATACACACACATACACACACACATATATATATATGCTAAGCTA
Source organism: Peromyscus melanophrys (assembly GCA_902168415.1). Taxonomy (NCBI): domain Eukaryota; kingdom Metazoa; phylum Chordata; class Mammalia; order Rodentia; family Cricetidae; genus Peromyscus; species Peromyscus melanophrys. The sequence continues at coordinate 25,665 of CABHPR010133135.1, read as the reverse complement.
CTCTAAATTTCTTTTTACTAGACTTAGGTAACTAATGTCACCTAACCTCTATTGTGTGTTACCATTCCTCGGTAAAGAGGGCCTTTCTGAAGCGTTTCAGGGCATTTTTCTACTCTCCCTACCATGGGAATCAATAGCCCAGTACAGTATAATGTCAGCAGGGCATAAAGCCGCTGCTCCTGTAAGCACCCGGGCGGTGCCGTTAGTTAACGATATACCTGTGGACTGGATTCCAATCAGGGGCTGGCTCTCCATATCATCGTGCAAGGCAACCACACTGACTGTGTACTCAGAACCCGGCCTGAGGCCTTGTAGCTCTGCAGTGTCTTCTTCACCGTCAGGTGCAGGGAAAAGCTCATGGATTCCATCCTCAGGGCTTGAGTAGGTCACCCTGTACCTGGAAACTTGCCCCTGTGGGCTTTCCCAAGCAATTTTGATGGAATCGACATCCACATCAGTGAATGCCAGTCCTTTAGGGCGATCAATGTCTGTTAGGCAAATTAATGGTAAGAGGTTATGTGAAAAGCCAAGTTGTGAAACAAGCATATTTTTTATACCGTGCAAAGCAGTTCTGCAGATACCATTTTCTTTGATGAATTAAACTCCAATTATCACACTATTAAAATAGAAAGTTACTTGACATTTGCTTAAGAGCCTTTGGGGGGGGGTTTTAGAATATTTATCGTCACATTACTTATTAAAACACAGGTGTGTGTGAGGTGTGTAGACACCCAGCAAAAGTCCCCACAAAGGAATTTTTTTTATTAATTTAAAGATATTCTATCAAGATTTGATTTTGCAATGTGATGTTAGTCTCATAGACCTGGATTTTCTATATCTTGGAAATGGTAAAGTTTTGATTTCCAATGTTCAATTTAATATTTCTCAAACTCTTCTCCCCTGCCCCATTAAATATATATATTAAAATGCTGGCCCAGTCATAGTCCTCCAAATATAACGGCTTCACGGGGTACTTCAACTTTACCACCCAGTCATAGAAAAAGTAGGTCCTAGAGAAATATTTCATAGATCTGCTAAAGGCAAATGCGATTTTGCTGAGGCTATTTGAGCAAAGGAGGTTCAAAGCAGAGCAGCTGTTGGTGGAAACACTACCGTGGTTTCTCCTGCAAGCTCACTATGTGGCAAGAAGAAGAAAAAATGTTTGCCAAGGGCTCATCTCAAGATACGACCCAGCTAACATGTTGCCTTTCCCTGTATAGAAGGGCTATGAACCAGCTAACATGTTGCCTTTCCCTGTATATAAGGGTGCATCCAGACACCCAAAAAATAAAAGGACTTTGGAAGTAGAACTCAAACATTGGTTACATACTGGTTACCGCAGTTTCGACCAGGGGCTGGCTTTCTCCATTCCGATTCTGAGCGTAGACACTGACCACGTATTCCACGGTGGGTTGCAAGCCCTCAATAGTCATTTCTGTTTGATCTGCAGAGGAAGGAGAAGTAGTTGCAGGTCTATAAAACTACCCAAGCCACTCCCGAGAGAGCTTAATCAAAAGCAGACGTACACAATAATCATGAAATACCTATTCCTCTTGGGAAAGTCAGATGCCTATCTCCTCTTGGGGAAACTTGTTCATTGGTATCAACAATTTAACATGCTGGGGCTAGGGAATGTAGCTTAATTGGTAGAGTGTTGTCTCAATGAAGAAACCCAGGCTTTGATACCCAGCACCACAGTAAACTGTATGCCTAGAGTACTAGCTTTTAGGAGGCAAACAAGAGGATCAGAAATTTAAGGTCAACCTTGGCTACATAGTGCATTCAAGGCCAGCATAGACTTCATGAAACTCTATCTCAAAAAAAAATTTTTTTATCATAGTGCAGTAAAATCATATTCAAGAATACAACTTAAGATGTTAGTTTTATATATATATATATTTGTTAACCCAAAATTAATGAGGTATTCTTGAAAAAAAATGAAAGAAATTAAATTGACCTTAAGCAACTGCCTGAGATCATAATCTTGGAAGTCATTTTATATAATAAAAACATCATATCTAGCCGGGCAGTGGTGGCGCACGCCTTTAATCCCAGCACTCGGGAGGCAGAGCCAGGCGGATCTCTGTGAGTTCGAGGCCAGCCTGGACTACCAAGTGAGTTCCAGGAAAGGCACAAAGCTGCACAGAGAAACCCTGTCTCGAAAAACCAAAAAAAAAAAAAATCAGATCTAGAAAGGCCCTACAATGTCAATCCGCCCTTCTCTTCCTGGCGTGTCCACATTACTACACAAAACTGTGTAAAAAACAAAACCAGAAATACGTGGACACTAAAGCTTGCCTTGTGAAGTGAGCTGGCAATATAGTCTATGAATGGGAACACCACAACACATACCATATAGGACATTTAAAATGAAACCTTCCACGCTCCTTCTGGGTTTATCCCGCTAGAGGTGCCACACTGGATTTTCTTACCTGGACCAGCAGTTTTAGTTTTTGTTGGTCCCGGGCCATTTTTGGGAGCGGTGGTCACTCTGTAACCCGTCACAGGAGAACTTGAGGGCAGCCACCTGACACTAATGCTGTTGTCCTGCACATCGGTCACCTGCATCTGGGATGGCTTGTCGATTTCTATAGGGAAAAAAGAAACCAGTGAAGTCCTCCCAGTGTTTGAGGGCAGGACTGGACAGGCCGGTTGTCTTTGGTCCTCGTGTGTATACCAATGACCGTTGGCTTCTATTAATGCACTGCAGATATTTCTTTTGACAAGAATGAAGGGTTAGCTTGAAGAAGGAAATGCACCCATCCAGACACTATTACAACCATTTGCAACATGACTGTTTCATTCCACAAACAAAATACCACACCTCAGGCAGAGCCTTGTCCTCTACCCAATCCACTCACCCAGTCATTTCTCTACAGGTATTTATGAATCCTCTCTCTTGTCTACTGCAGACGCATGAGGTGTAGCAGTTAAAAACACCAGACAAAAACGTCTGCCCTTGGGGTCTTCTTTGTACATTTGCCTCAAAATTCTGTCACGTATAGGCGTTGTCGGCTACAGGCTTTTGTCTTATTAAGCAAATAAATGAGGATTGAAGGTGTAGTTCAGCGAGAGAGCACTTGTTTAACATATATGAGATGCTGGGTTTGATCCCCAGCACCACACAAAACTGAAGGAAAATCAATTTCACAGTGAAGGAAATACCCCGGGAGAATACTGTGATAACCATCTTCATAAACAACCCTGGGTCGCCTCAGACGGGAAGTTCGTACCTGTTCGATAATTGATGGAAATTGGCTTGCTGCTGGCTGGACTGTCCCCACGGCCAGTGATGGCGTACAGGGTGATGGTGTAATCTGCTCCAGGTTTAATGTTGTTGATGGTGGCTGTGGACTTGCTCCCAGGCACAGTGAACTCCTGGACAGGGCTGTTTCCGCCTGTACGAAAGGGGTTCATGGAAAATTTGAGGAGCCAGGAGTTACTCCAACATGATTAACACATTGAAAGCAGTACAGAAATCACTGCTGCTTACAGCTTGCCTTTTAAGGAGTGCTGCTGTAACACAGACTGAACAGACAGGTGTATTTATGCCATAGTAAGCCCCGGTAAGTATATAAAAATAGGGAGAAATCTCAAGCTAATGCCATTTTAACATCCCTGGGTTACAATGTCACGGAGTTGCAGATTAACAGGCAAAAGGTGAAGAAATCCCCAGGAATGAGTTTCCTAGTTGATTACAAAATACCAAGGAGTTAGCCCTGAAATCAGGTATACGTAAGCAACACTATACAGACTAGGTAGGATGTACTTTAAACATTTTTGTGGAAGTGCATGCACACTCTTGGGGTGTGTGTGTGTGTGTGTGTGTGTGTGTGTGTGTGTGTGTGTGTGAAACAAGAAAAAGAGGGCAAGAAAATTAAAAGGAAGTGGTGGGAGAGAAACACATGAAGGTTTGGGAGAGGAAAGGGAAAGGATGAAATTTTTAATTTTTAATTAATTTTTTAAATAAAAAATGGGGGCAAGAATGTGGCTCACTCAACCTTAAGTTGAATAAATTGCATTCTTTTCAAAAGTGTTAACAGAGTATTTGTTAATTTTAGAGAACACAGAGAAGAAAATATAATACTGATGATATTTGTGAATATATAAGCTTTTTTCCCTCAGCTGTGCTTTCCACCTCTAGCTGTAACATATAAACAACTTTTAAACTTCATTTGACAATCATTATACATAGTTCCCATGTATTTTTGGACAGAAAAAAAGAAAAAGAGGTTTCCTTAAATGGCCTGCTTGCATTTAACCCCATACCCACTGCCAGGTTTCCAAGTTCCCCACCCGGACCCTGATCTAATGAACACACCTGTCTCTCCATAGGTGATCCTGTAATAGCGCACCGAGACAGCAGGAGGTTCCCAGCTGATCAGCAGGCTGGTCGGGGTGGAGGCAATGACTTCCAGATCCCTCGGGATGTCAGAAACTAGGAAAAAAAAAAATCATAGGAAAATTTCACATCCATAACTTCCAAAGAAAGCTCAGAATCACTCTTTGCTCTTTTCCTAGATAACTGTTACATTCCTTCATACAAAAATATAGACACTAAATCAGCAAAATTAAAAACTACAAAGAAGTCAAGGGAAGGGGCTAAGGAGACCGTTCAAATTGTGATAAAATTGTGAGTTCTCTTTCCTCAACCTTGTCTTTGGCAAATCATTTAAATCACAGAAAAGTTATAAAAACCTACAGTGGTACTTGCCCACGCACTCTTAACTATGTGCTATCTGGAAGTAGTGATCACACACACAGCCCTATTGGCAGCTAAGATATTTTGTCTTTTTTTTTTTTTCCAGAGCTGAGGACCGAACCCAGGGCCTTGCGCTTGCCAAGTGCTCTACCACTGAGCTAAATCCCCAACCCCGGCAGCTAAGATATAGATATCATGATAACAAGTCTCCCAATCACTGTCACTGAAAATAAACAAATCTACACCTATGGACATCTGAATGACCAAGGGCTGGACTCCCGCCAGACAAAGCACTCTACCGATACACCACAGCCATAGCACCTCTTTTAAAAACTTTAATTCGGAGACAAGGTCTCACTGAAGTGCACAGGCTAACTCTGAGCTCACAGCAGCCTAGAAGGACCTTGACCACTCCATCTTCCTGCTCTAGCCTCCTGAGTATCTAGGATTACAGAGCTGTGCCACCAAGCCCAACTGAAAATCAGTAACTTAGAGTAACTCTGGGACCATAATATGTTTTTGAACGAAACTTTATTAAAAACCAATTAAACATCCAAGCTGGGAGTATTCGCTCGGGCCTGTAACTCCAGCACTCAGGAGTTGAGGCAAGAATATCTTAGATAAGCCTGGGCTACGGAGCCAGTTCTGGGTCAGTCTGGGCTATGAAACCGTCTCAAAACACTACAAAAAAAAAAAAAAAAACTGACTGGCCAAAACACCAAAACACAGATAACTGAACCAGGTAAAAATTTCTCAGGGTTAAAAAAAGTTACCTTTTTAATGTATATTCTAAGAGGGAGATATTTTTGCCACACATTGTCACCGCCCCCTTCTCCTTTTTATTGAGATGTAGTCTCTCTCATTGCATAGCTCTGGCTGGTCTCGAACTTACTGTGTAGACCAAGTTGATCTCCAACTCAGAGGTCCGCCTGCCTCTGCCTCCCCAGTGCTGGGATCAAAAGTGTGCATCACAATGCCTGGCTCTGTGCTCCGTCACCGCCCTTTCGGTGTCGATGCCAACTCAGATGCCAGGAAGCTTTTCCCTAGACTACACCCAACCGCACAAAATCCATACACATGAATTTCTTTGCAGACCCAAACGGCAAAATTACCTGTCGACTGTTGGCCAACCAACGGGGCACTCTCCTCTCTGCCATTAACGGCGATAATGCTGACAATGTACTCAGTCCCAGGATTGAGGTTGGTGAGTGTGATTGAATTCCGAGAGGGAGGCACTCGGTCTTGCCTGGGTCTTCCAGAAGAATGCTCGGCATGATGGCGAATTATGTAGCCAGTGATGGGGGCTCGAGGGGCCACCCAGTGGACGGTGAACGAGTTGGCAGTGATATCAGAAGAGTCAAAACCAGTTGGGGAATCAAGACCTGTTTTTTTCCCCACCCAAGGAGAGGAGCAAAAGACAACATCCACCAGCTTAGACATAGAGGAAGATGTGGGGGAAAGCAACATGCCCCCTGTTATATGGTACTGAGAGTTGACCATATCAGCTCACACTCATTTATCTTTTCTTTTTCCAAGTAATTGAAACAATATGTCCAATTAATTATGGTGGATTTCTATACCATACTTATGCACTGATATTTTCAAGGGCTTTGGCATTGTACTGGATAGCTTTATGTCAACTCGACACAAGCTGACGTCATCTTAGAGGAAGGAACCTCAATTGAGAAAATGTGCCTGTAAGATTAGAGTAGGGCTTTTTCTTTATTAGTGATTGACAGACAGGGGAAGGACCATCCATCCCATTGTGAGTGGAGCCATCCCTGGGCTGGTGGTCCTGGGTTCTATGAGAAAGCAGGCTGAGCAAGCCAGAGGGAGCCAATTGGTAAAAAAAAATCAAGTAATGTACCAATATCATAAAAAGAGGAGATGTATTTTTAGAGTCAATCTATCATTTTGTTGTTTAAGACTGGTAGGTGCGAGCTACTTGAGAAGCATGTTGCCAACATGACTCACCCGTTTTCTGTCTTCCTCGAAGAGGGATGCTCTCATGCTGCTCGTAGACGCTGGAGACACTCACTAAATATTCGGTCCCAGGCAGGAGATCTAAAGAGGCAAGTGGGACGTGCTTTTAGACTTGAAAACATGGGAAACCACAGCCCTCCCTGGACTACTTCATCTGATGAAACAGCCAACCAGGCCGTCCCATAGCCTCATCGTAGCTAAGTGAGCATCTATGCCTGGCAATATCTGTAGCAACGGACGAACATTTTTGTGGGACTGTGCATTACCCCCTCCCCATCACAGCAACCTAACAAGGCAGTCTGCAGCTCCCATGCTATACAGTGTTGCATGTATTTAAATGCACAGTTGGACGAAATTTGACACGAGTCCTTGGGGAGTCATCAATGTTGTATTCAAGACAACGAACATACCCAGTACCCCTGGGGCTCACTACACTGTACCAAGCTGCTTAACCTTTAAAACATAGTCAATAATGACTTCTCTAAGGGGGAGAGAGAGTTACCTTAACGTCAATATAGCATTAGGACTCGTGAGGTACACAATTAACACGTGACAAGGTTAGGCTAAACTGGAGCCAACGTGTGATTCAGGGTCTAGTGTATTGGGTAATGTGGTACCTAGTGACTGATTCGGCCCTGTGGCCACAGTCAAGCAAGCATCTGGATGCTCTGACCCTCACAGGGAGAAAGCAGGGTCAGTCATGCCTGGCTGCCTTTGTATTTCACTTTCTGAGACACATCTGAACAAGAAAGGATGTTTTCTGGCCACTATTAAGGAGTATACCTAAATGTAACTACTTTCCTCTCATGTGGAACCTTACACTGTATCTTACACATGTATTGGAAAGTCCAGCATCATGTTGCAACCTCTTACTTTCTTTAATACAAAGTATCATTTCCTAAATGGTAGGAACCAGGAAGTGACAATTTCTATTAAATTGTCTATTTTAGGGGCTGGAGAGATGGCTCAGCAGTTAAGAGCTCTGACTGCTCTTCCAGAGAACCTGGGCTCAACTCCCAGCACCCACATGGCAGCTCACAACTGTCTGTAACTCCAGTTTCAGGGGACCTGAAACTTCCCATGGCAAAACACTAATGCACATTAAAACAAAAAACAACAACAAAAAGTCTATTTAATGTCAGTTGTTTTCTAAACTCTCAACCTTCTGGGAAGTTCTGCCAACAGATGTTATCTGAATTATGAACTAAACTTCTCCCTCTCTCTTTCCACATAAAACCCTGATCTAACTCCCTCCCCTGCCCAAGTGACCAGTCTTCTAGGATCATCTGTAGTGTGCTATCACACACAAAAGGACAATACAATAGACGCATCGACACCATCTTTCTTATTCTTTCCTTGGTTACAGAATCCATGTGCTGTTCACTTATTTTTGTGCATTAATGTGGTAGTGGAATGTGTCTGAAGCCTTGGACGTCACTGATGATTTTTCCACTGTGATTTGTAGAGAGCAAGTGTTTCTCACACCAGCAGAAACATTACATCTCCCACAAATTTACAGAGCTGCCTGGCAAGCCTGGATGGTGTGCCGCGCTGTTACAGCTCTCCTTCTCCAGAATTCAGAATCCGTCCATTTTGCTCTAGGTGAGCATGTATGGAATGTTTACGTTTGGGAGCTTACTTGTTAGAACCACTGCATTGTCTGAAGGCGAAATCGACAGCTCAGCCACATCCTCTTCGTTTTTCACGGGTGAGTAGCGCACCAAGAGGTTGGTTAGCTCGATGGATGGAGGTGGGGCCCAAGTGACACGCATAGTGTCTGGACCAATATTGGTGAATCGCAGATCAGTGGGAGGAGGGACGGCTGATTTCAAGTAAGAAGGAAGATTGAGTCAATGCAATTTTAGAGTTAAACCGAACGAGATAGCTAAAAAGGTAAAAACCAATATTTCATGCACAAAAGAAAACAGTCATAATCATGCAAATAGTCTAATCCAAATCTAATCTAAATCATGATACACTACTGTTAAAAAAAAAATACTATACAGAATACTGTTAGGCCCCTTTAACCTTTCTGCCATCATCCATGCATTTTAAAGAATATTAATACTTTTAACCTATTTTCAAATAGGTTTTTTTTGTTGTTATTTTATTTTATTTTGGGTTTTTTTTTTTTTCAATGCATTAATACCACTAAAGATTCTTATCCCAGGCTGAAGAGGCTTAAGTTGCCACACAGCAAAGAGACATAGCAGTACTTTCCAAAGAAACACATGCACACAGACAAAAAAGACAAGGGGCCCTCCATCTCCCCGCAGTGACATCTCTACACACTACTGCATTGCCATAATTCCACTCAGTGACCGCTACTTACAAGTGAGGGGATTCATGCACAGTGGTTCTCAGCATGTTTCTTACCATGCAGGGCAGAGAACCTTTCCGATGTTGCATGCTGGTCTCCAGACTGTGGTTAAAGAGGAGTTTCTTCACCTGGCATATCACACAATCTAGGAGGCCCTACGGTTCGTGTCTTCCTACCTCTAAAACCCCCCCTTCCGTTCCACCCTAATTTTTGATGGATGTTTTACTAGCTACAAAGTAGTGTGGGAGCTTATCAAAAGGTAAAAGGAGACACACAGTGGCACATTTTGGAGGTGTGTCTTAGTATTAACCAGTGCTCACCATTCAGCTTAGTATTCATACTTTAAAAAAACAAACAAACAAACAAACAACTCAAGGTCGGCAAATTTTATCTACTTTGTATTTCATACATCAGCTATCTAGATTTCTCTAGCTTGACATCTGTTTGTGATTTGAATGAAAATGCATAAGGCTGCTTATATCTGTTTTCAATTAGGTTCATGTATTCCTTATCCCTGAATGCTCCCCATCTTCATCTCTGTGGCCAATCTGGCTTCTCCTCGGAAACATCCAGGTTTAACCAGAGTGACTGAGCAGCATGCAACACCATCCACGTCTCAAACACAGAAGGTTTCAAGATTCACCCGTTTGCTGTGTCAATGTAGTAGGGGCGCTCTCTCCGCCATTAATGAGAGTGATAACGCTGATGTCATAGTCAATGCCGGGTTCCAGCCCCGTCACTGTGTAGTATCCTACTGAGGAGTCCACAAAATCTTCAAAAATAGGGATCCCTTCTCCTGTTGCAACTACTGTGATGCGGTACCCAATAATGGTGGATGAGTTTAGCGGGGTCCACCGCAGGCCGATGGTTGAATCGGTTATATCAACAAAGCTTAAGTCAGTGAGCTGGGGCACCTCTATTGAGTTACGAAGCAGAGAAGAGGCAAAAGGAAGGTAGAGGCAAAAAAAATAAAGCAGTGTACACATCAGGTGACCAGCAGTAAAACTGACAGAATCGTAAAGCAATGATGGTAATATGCAACGTGTCCCAAATTATTTGAAAAGACTCCCAAGCATCGAGAATAATTTGCTTCCCTGGGAGAATAAGGCAGGTTAATATACCACATTCTTTCAGGGACTTTCTTGCATTTAGAAAATGTCCCTGGATGGTACAGTTTTAACTTCTCAAGTTCTTTAAAAAAAAAAAATCATGAACACATTTACAATGTCAAAACCATTCTCAGAACTTAAGACATAATATCTGCAAGAGATACCAGCAATGTTGAGGGAAAGGAATCCAAAACCTTTAGTAAGAAAATAAAATCTTACTAAGTATAAGGCTTTAAAAAAAATGGCTGGTTGATTGATTTGTTTTCCACGTTTAAAACTCATGACAGCGTCGTGGCCATAGTATTAGCGTTATGTTCTGAATGTGCCACTCAAAAGCACGGTCAGCCCAAGGCCAGGCAGCCCTGAGCCCATGCCACTGCCAACATTTTAATTCATGTAATTTGATTAGTATTCATAAATGCATACCAAAATACTGCAGAGAGGAACAGAGTCTGCCCAGTGCTTTTATTCCACCAAAGACTTGGGGCAAACAATGAACCTAGCCCTAGATAGGCCTTTGTGGTGGGGTTTTTCAGTTCAGAAGGAAGAAAGACCTATAGCCTGGCCTTTACCTCTTCCTGTCTTTCTCACCCCACCTCCAATTTTAAAAAGGATTTGAAGCTGCAAAGTGAAGAATTGGATTGTCATCCAAGTGTATTGCAGTGCTCACATATGGAGACAAAAACTGTTTTCTAGGTAACTGTTGGAGGTGGATCTGGATTGTAAAATCGGGCACAAGCGTCCCAACGGGATGCATTTACCACATTACTTTTAGCCTGTCGGCACCGGGTACAGACACACGACACTGTTTAGTAATCTTTCCACGTGAGCAAACAGTACAGCGTTAATGCTGTGGCTGAGCCCGTCACATACCCATGGCAACAAACAGCATCCCGGGGAAGCACAGAGAGTGAAGCAGAGGCAACAGCAAAGCCTTCGTCCAAACAGTTGCTTTGGCTTCGTGGTTTTGGAGAGCACACTGGGAGGCTGGCATTAAATCCCAACTCCGTCTGCCACTCTCCGCTCTCTGGGATTAAGATGCTAATACCCACTGCTACTGAAACTGCCACTCTGAGGGTAACAGCTTATTTTTCTATTACCTGGGATGATGGTATCAGAGACAGGGGCACTTTCCTTGTCATCTTTGACAGTGTAAACACTGACATTGTATTCCAGGCCAGGATTCAGGTTATCGAAAGTGCAGGAGCTCTGGTCAGCATGGACCACTTCTTCCAGAGAGCTCCCCTGCTGCCCGTTGGTGGGGGTCGTGGTTATTCTGTAGCCAGTGATATCTGGAGTGAATAGGGAGAGGAAGTTACCATACAGAACATTTATGAACCAGGGTATATTAAACGACACCCCAGTGATGGACCCACAGAGGAAGAGGTGGGAGAAAGGGACAGGCCAATGACTTGCACCAACAGTCAGAAAGGGGGAATCAGTCTTAATCTTCTCCACCTCTGCAGAGTGAAGACCAGTCCATAGCAATTTAGGATGCATTTGAAAATAACCAGACAAGTCTGAGGGTCTCTCCAGCACATAGAAATGAATGTTTAAGATGGAAAGGCTAAGCTTGATTATTGTACATCATATCCACTGGATGATCTTACATATGTACAAATGTGTTATTACAAAATAAAACTATGAGATCCTTAACAAAGATAAGACAATCTCAGAAAGAGAAGTGATGAACTGAGACTTTCCTGTCTCCAAATTCCAGCCTCCTTTCCACATGCCATTCTGCTTTTCCTTAATGGGTGACCTGAAGGAAAGCTAAGGAATATTCTTGTTTTGATCCATTTCTACCTAAAAACATTCTCCAAAGAGTATAAAGGTTTGGATCTATGGATGGGACTTTAAGGAAGAGAATTGGGGCGGGCGGGGGTTGGGGGGGTGTGGAAAACGGAAGTACAGATGCTCATCCTTGAAAAGGAGTATTAATCACAGAAGACTTCAGAATTATAAAAATGAGGCAGTGAAATTGTTGAAGGGAAGGAGACACCAACAAATCTAGTGGTGGCCAGAGCTCTGCAGGTGCAGGTTGGGAGAAAACATCACAGTGTTGACTCACTAAGGACAGGAAACGCAGGTATATTCTGTCAGTGGGGAAAGGTAAACATTAAAGCGGTGTGTGCTAGGAAGCCCCATGGGAAACGTTCAGGTCATTTCCTTTGCTACTGACCATCTGAATGGGCAGGCCATTGAGACCAGAGATTAATGACCCAGCTGCCAAGAAGCAAGGGACTTGTCAGCTTCATGTTTCCAACCTGAGTAACTTATCTGGAAACGGTGTAACTGTCACATTATACAATACATTGAGACAGAAACTCCATGTGAGATTTAGTCTATTTCAAAGGGAGATTTAAAGGAACATTTCAAGCTAGTTTTATTTTTGTGTGACTGTAAACACACACGTTTATAGATAATCACCTGACACATATACTCAAACAAGGCTAAGAACTGTGTAAGAAATTATTTCCACAAATTACAGACTAAAAAATTGGCCCAGTGGGTTAGGTGTTTGCCATGCAATCATGAGGACCTGAAGTTCACATCCCCAGGATCCATATAAAACTAGACACCATAACATGTGTCTGCAATCCCTATGTTGCTGTAGAGAGCTGGGAAGTGGAGACAGGAGAATCCTCAGAAGCTATCAGCCTCCTTTTCTACGCCCCCGTCTCAAACAAGATGGAAGGCAGTCAATGTACACTGAAGGTCATCCTATGACCTTCATACACACACAGTGCCCACCTGAACTTACATGGATGAAAATGCATGTGGGCATGCATACATCATACAAAGGCACTTTAAAATTATATGTACACATGTATGTGTGTGTATAACATATATACATAGCTAGTGTTTTGTCTTGTTTTTGTTGAGACAAGGCCTGCGCTGTGGCCTGGCCTAGCATTAAGACTCACTATGTATATCAGGCTGGCCTTGAACTCATGTTAATCCTCCTGCCTCAGCCCTAGGGTTGGTATAACAGTTTTACTTTTATAAAAATGTTACTAATACTAGTAAAATTAAAAACAGTTAAATAATAAACCAAATATATTTCTCTGATTAAGTATAGCTCCAACCAGTTTGCTTCAACTTAGAACGTTCTCAATAATGAGTATCATGTTGTCTCAGCAACGGTCTCCCCCATGCTCATTATTTAATCATAGAATTATATCTAAGTTAATATTCTTCTGGTGCATTATGCTCCTTGAATAGTTATACTTTACACATCTAATGATTTTATAAATCCTTTTTATTACTATTAATTCTGTCTATTTTTATTACAATTATTTACTTTGTGTGTGCATGTGCGCTGGCATGCTGCACATCCCCGTGGCACACACACACACACACACACACACACACACACACACAGCAGTTCTCAACGTCCACCACATGGGTCCCAGGGACTGACCTCGGTAAGGCTTGGTAGCAAGCCACTTGCCCTGATGAGCTCCATCGGACCTCCTCCCCTTTAAAAAAATTACATTTATCTATCCGGAGTGTGTATGTATGTACATGAATTTTTACATTTATTTGTTGAGTGTGCATATGTACGAGTGCACATGTGCCATGATCTGCCTGTGGACATCACAAGACAGCTTTCAAGACTCAGTTCCTTTCTTCTATTATGTGAATCCTGGGTATCAAAACTCACACAATAGAAGACTTGGCAACAGGAGCCTTCACCCACTGAACCATCTCACCAGCCCCCAATACATTTTAGCATGTGTGAACATGTTTACAGCTTCATTTGCTATCACACTCTGTTTCATTCCCTGGAGTCAGGGTCTCACTGGACTTGGAGCTAGGCTGGCAGTCAGCAAACCCCAATATTCATTCCTCTTGCCTACTTCTCTCCCTCCTCCAGCACAGGATGACAGGTGTTCGTGCAGCCATGTCCAGCTTTTTGTGTAGGTGCTGGGGGTGAATTCACGTCCTCATGCTTGTCCAGCCAGCCTTATTACACACTCAAGCCCTCTCCCAGCCCCGCCTCGCTTACACTGTGTAGCGCAGTTCATCACCTATCCGTAAGTTACACATCTGTGTACGGAACTGGCATGGATTAAAAACATTTGGAAACAATTTGGGTCTGTACTGTGCATACATTGTCTTGTTATTGTCCCCTAAATAACCCAGTAGGACAACTACCTCCACAGCACTGGCTGCGTATTAGGCTATAAGCAGTCTAGACGATATGAGGTACGTGAGCAATGTGTAGGTTAGAAGCAAGCACACCATTTTATGTAATGGGCTGAGTGAGCAGCTGCAGATTTCAGAATCACTGCGAATCCTGGAGCCAGCCTCACCCAGATACCAAGAGATTTATCAAACTCCAATGAAGAAAGAGTCTGTTTAAGATTTACGGTAACTCACACCAAGAGAAATGATGTGCTATGGTTTTAGCCATTTGTTCGGGTTCTTTTTTAATTATTTATTTTTTGTGCATTGGTGTCTCGCCTGCATGTATGTCTGTGTGAGGGTGTCAGGTACCGTGGAACTGGAGTTACAGACAGTTGGGAGCTGCCTGCCATGTGCGTGACAGGAATGGAACCCAGGTCCTCTGGAAGAGCATCCCTCCAACCTGTTTGGGAAGTTTTTAACGTACTGAACAAAATCTTGGTTCCATTTGTCTTTCCCCCCACAGCCTCACACTTGATTGCTCTCATGCCTGTGACTTGAGAAAATATGCGGACCTGTTTACATGTGGTGAACACCCTGTGTGTGTCATGAACTCTCTTATACTGCTGTATCCCTCGTGGAGAGAGAGCTGAGTCGTTGGTTTCCGAATGGAATCTGTCGTGGAGAGCTTGTGTACACATGCCCTCAGATCCCACTCCCCCCTCCCCCCCCCCCATCCCACCCCCACCCCACCCCCACCCCCACGCGCTCACCTGGGGTGGTGCTCCTCTCCCAGGAGACAGTGAGGACTCCAGTGTCAGGGTTTGCCTCCAGGTGCAGGTTCGTTGGCGGGGACAGTGCTACAGAGAGAAGAAAATTGAAAAGTTAAAGCGAGCACAAAACATTTGGTTTGTGAAAAGTTTCCTTTACTGCCTCTCTCCATCCTTCTCTCCTTTTTTCCCCCTCCCTTTTATCCCTTCCTTTAGGATCAGTAAAAATAGAGAAAGTAGACTATTAAAAACACAGTGACAGTGACCCTCTGATAGAGGATTGTTTTTAAGATTAATGCTATTGTACCACTACTGAAATTGCTTCATCTTGCCTGTTTGGAGGACTTTTGACACGGAAGGAACATTTCCAATGCCAATGCTGTGGACGGCATGGCACCAGCTAAGCCGGCGACATCCAATTCTGAAGACTCTAATGATGTAGCTAGGGGATGGACTCTTCTCCTTCTGTTCTCATAAGCAAGCTGTGGCACCAGTATCAGAAGAATTAGATGAATCTGTTGCCTTTTTTTTGAGACAGGCTCTCACTGTGCAGCCTTGGTTGGCCTAGAACTCACTATGTAGACCACGCTAGCCTCAAACCCTCTGCTATCTGCCTCTTTCTGTCTCCTATATTGCTGGAATTAGAAGTGTGCATTATGACAACCAGCTCTTTGGCCTCCGGCTTTTTTGGTGTAGGTGAGGCTGGCCTTGAACTCCCGATCCTTTCTTCACCTCCCAAGCACTAGGACCGAAGGCATGCACTACCACACCTGGCTTTGGTAGTCCTTTTAAAAAGTTTAAAAGTTAGAAGACAAAGGAAAGGTCTTACGTGTCACCACCCTGTTGACAATCGGTGCATCCCTCTCCTGGCCATCTCTCAGGACTTGGATTGTGTAAGTGTATTCTACGCCTGGAGTCAAGCCAGACACAACGATGCTCCCCGATTCCGAAGTGACTTCTCGGGGTGCTTCGCCTCCTTCGCTTGGTCGTACACCCAGCTGGATGGAGGGAAGCAAAATCAGCGTGAAGGATGAACGTCGCCGAGCTCCCAAGAGCTTGCAGGTACACTAACACCGTGAGACCTCCTTGAAAAATCCACACTGTGCTTTTTATTGGATGGGTAACAAGTTGGGGGTTCGCTTTAGTTATTTTGCAATTAACTGGAGAGTGTCTTCCTTGGGCACCAGGGACATTTATAATAGAAAGTTCCAGAGAAATGTCATTACAGCTGTTTGACGAAGACCCTTCTGGTACATACCAGCAGTACACAGGGAAGAAATCCCCTAGGCTCTGCCTTTAATGAGTTACTCACATACAGTTAACTTTCTAGTTATTACCAGCTACTCTGACACTTGGAAATGAAAAACACATTCCCATGAAGAAGTGTGTTCATAACTTCAAAAGCCTAGGTAATACTATCAAACAGTATTCAACTCAAGAGAAATTCATCATATTCTCTGCGGCTTCTACAACTCTGAATGACATTATTAAGGGAAACTAAAAAGGTGCATTGGCGGGCTTCCTAAGGAGCTCCTGTATTTCAGTAGCATGGCTATCAATATGGCTATTTGCATACTAAAAAAAATGAAGTGACCTTTGATCTATTTTTTTTTCCTTCCTTTTAAACTATCAGGCTTTGATTTCCAGGCATAATAAACATTTCTTTTTTCATCCTTTGAATGCCAAAGGATGGATTCTTTAAAAGATATTCATTTGTATTCATCATTTCCCTGGTATCATTACTTGAAAGAACATGACTCCAGAAATCTAAAACGAAGACCTCAATTTTAACTCCTATTAAGAAATTCACCCACAGGGCTTTGAACAAGTTGAGAGGAAACTGATTGGATAAAAATGTGATTTTGAAGTGACTCTAAGTTTAATTGGTCTCCCCAAATTGGCTTCCCTAAGCTTCTTGACACCCATTTAGAGCAACCCATCAAATGAAGTTCTCCTATACTTTTATTTTTAAAATGGAGTTCCCTGAGGGGATGGACAGAAAACCAAACAAAACAACAAGCACCATAGTCCCATGCTAATGGCTTTCTTCCTTTGCAAAAGAGGAAAAAATAATAATTAAAAAAAAAAATCTGCAGTGCAGGCAAGGCCTTGCTCTCACAAGGCCCTGGAATATGACCATAGGGCTTAACAAAACCCACGTCTCTAGAATGCAACTGTTTTTCCCATAGGCGGAAATGGGAAGGCACTTCTGGGCTCTATCATGAGAGGTACATGTTCGACTCACCTTGAAGCCAATCCTTGGAGCGGGGGTCCAGGTGATCACAATGGTCGTCTCTGTCACCTCGGTGTTGTATGGTGGAATGGATCGCATAGGCTGCACTGTAAAGTAACCAACACAACATTCAAAACCTTGGGCTTGTAGGTACTGACCAGGACTGCAGATGAACAAGCATTTTCACCAGAACTTTGGTCTAACCAGCAAGTGGACAGAGAATGTAGCCCGGGTTCCTTCATCGACTGAGAAGCTGAACATCATTGCTTCATAATCAGTAATGTCAACACCAAGTCACCAGGACCCGATGACAACAGTATGATGATTCTCCAGGTCCAACATTAGGCTGGGGCCTGAATTTCTGGCAAAGACCCATCATTCAAACGTGAGTAAAATAAGGGGCCAGGTGCGCTCAAAGTAAGTCCCTTTCCATTTCTTGGTTTTTATGACCTGTTATCATTTCATCATATCATATCATATCATATCAAAATCCCTTTAAAAATACACAACTGCTCACCACAAACTAGTAGTCATTCTGTTTCTGTATCCATATGAACAAAGATGAAACTACAGGGGTAGTCTCAAAGTAGCTTCATGCCGAATTATTTCACAATAGTGGAAAATTACTTTTCGATGCAATTAGAGAGTCTGATACTCTTAAGACGCGCCACAAGTTCTAAAGATCTGTCCCTCAAGCACGTGATGGATCATTCAGAATAATAATGCTACAGACATTTGAGACCTAACAACCAGAAGCAGGAATTACAATGAAAGTATGCTTTGTATTCTCTTAGTATCTGACAACACCTTCAATTTTTTAGTGAAAATACTGATTTTTTTTTAAATGCAAGGGCCAGAGAAAAGGTTCAGCAGTTAAGATCAAATACTGCTCTTGCAGAGGACCTACGTTCAGTTTCCAGCAACCACAATGGGTGGCTCTGGAAATTGAGCCACGGGACATTCAACACCCTCTTCTGGACTTCTCTGAGCACCCACATTCCTCACGCATATACCCACCCCTCCCACACACATATACACATTATTTTATTTTATTTTATTTTCTGTTTTGTCTTTGTTTTGAGACAGGGTTTCTCTGTGTAGCCCTGGCTGTCCTGGAACTAACTTTATAGGGCAGGCTGGCCTCGAACTCACAGAGATCCACCTGTATCTGCCTCCCAAGCGCTAGGACTAAAGGCGTCTGCCAACCACTGCCTGGTTATTTTTTTAAAAAATGAAAAATTTAAAAGAGAAGTGTGTACACAGAATTAAGATAAACATTCTCAACCACCTTGTAGGTTTGATTATAAACGTAGAATGGCAGGGCCCCAGAAACTGAGGTATGAGTTGTTAAATGAAAAGGTGTTTGTTAAGTATTTTAATAGCCTCGTTCACTCTTCTGTTTTCCAGGCAAATTCTTTTCCTATTGGAATAAACCCCACAGAATGCATTTACATAAATTATGAATGGCTAGTTACCCTCCAGTCATACAAACAAGGATTAATTTCTTGTTTGTTTCTTTCTCTCCCTTCTTTGTTTAGTCAGGGTCTCGTGTAGCTCAGGCTGGCCTGACCTCCCCACTTCCTGTAATCCAGGTATGCACCACCATGACATAGTGTATGTAAATGCTGGAGACCAAACCCAGGAGAGCAAGTGCCCTTCCAACTACACTCCATCCCCAGCCCCAAACAAGGAAGAAAATGGTTTCATCTTTCATTCTACTCAGCTCCATGTTGTTTTTATACGACATGAGAATTCAGGTCCAATATTACAATTCTTCCATTTTTATCTTCTCAGTTCGGATATATTGTCTCACTTTTAATTTTTATTTTAAAATGTAAGTCAAGTATGTATGCATCGACTTCTGGAGAGACTGCTGTAGTGGATGAACTGAAGCCTTGTACTGACTGACTGACTACCTGCTGTGTTAGTAGGTGGTTCACAAGTATATTATTTTGATGGCATTTGAGGGAATTCAGGTTGGTGACCTGAAATCATACACTGCTCACTTGTTGCCAGCTTTAAACGCCTGAGCCAGTCCTGGGTGACCATTTCTAACTGCCCACCAGAAACAATTCAGAATGAATAATCCTTCCCCAGCACTCGGGAAGCAGAGGCACACAGATCTCTGAGTTCGTGGCCAGCCTGGTCTACAAAGCAAGTTCCAGAACAGCAAGGACTACACAGAGAAACCCTGTCTGGGGGTTGGGGGAGAAGGGGGGTGGACCAAAGCAAACAAACAAAACCAATTCAGAACAGTCCATTTCTTTCACCTGGACAAGGTATTTTTCTATTGCTTGAGCCAGGCAGCAAAATCTTCCCTGTCTCGAGATGATACTCTCTTGCCTAAGCAGACAATTACAGGAAAATCACCAAACCACAAACCCACAAACTGATGTCAGACAAAGGATGTGCCTGTAAGTATGAATTATGGGTTCTGGCGGGGGCAGTTAGGTGAGGAACAATCTGACTGTGGAGAGATAAAAATATGCCCTCC
>CABHPR010133134.1:0-28089 GCA_902168415.1 Peromyscus melanophrys | reverse complement strand
GTAGCTCTCTACTTTAAGATATGGAAAATACATCCCAGAAATATTTTATTTAAAACCAACTCATGAGTGAGAGCAGGATGTCTGAACTGGTCTGCTTAGCCATTATTCCAAAACTTTCCAATATTTTTCATACAACAGCACACGTAGAAAGAAATCGTATTTGTATACAGGCAGGAAGACTGGAAGGGATTTGGCATATTTACCGTGGGGTGAGTGCTCCTGTGTGGTCTGCAGCATCTCGTACAGTCCTCACGGCACGCTGGGCATGTGGGTGACACACTCAAGCTCTGGGAACCGCCTCCCCACTACAGTGGCAAGTAAGGCCCGAGACTGACCTTGAAGTTCAGTCCTTTTATTGACACCAGCAGTCCAGGCACAGAAAAGGGGGCTACAGGAAACGCTCTTGATGTGGCTTCTGTTTTTCAAAGGATTCTTGTACAGGCTCTTGACTGCCTGGGGGTGTGGTGGCAGTGGGTGAGAGTGACACAAGAACTGTCACCAGTTGCATGGACTGACCAACAGGTGGCACCAGGTCCTAAAGCAACCCTTTCTCCTTGAAGCTACTGACATCCCAGAGCGCTTATAAAATTAGGCAGATTAGAGAAGGAACTGGAATCCTGCTCACTGAGATACTCAGGCTGGCTTGGTTTCACACTTGAAAAAAAAAAAGTGGGCACAAAGAAGGCATACTAACCACAGAATCAGCTCTGCAGAACTTCTGAGTCAGTGGTTCTGAACCCACGGGTCACAGCCCCTTTAGGGGTCAAATGACCCTTTCATAGGGGTCCCATATCAGTTATCCTGCATATCAGATATTTAAGATTCATAACAATTGCAAGATTACAGTTGTGAAGTAGCAACAAAATAATTTTCTGGTTGGGGGTCACCACAACATGAGGAACTGTATTAAAGGGTCACAGCATTAGGTTGAGAACCACTGATCCCTCTGATCTCTAGCTCCCTATGCACAAAGGGACATGGTCGGCTTCTGCCTTTCTCAGTTGTTTCTGTGGAGGTTAACTGTCATGTGTGTACAGGGGTTGGGACTGTTCAACAAAATGGTAGCTGTTTTTATCACCATCTTCAGAGAGACAAGGAAACCAAGATCATGTCTTTGTGAACCTCTCCATCTGTTTTATCCGAGGATGGTATTTCCAAGTGTTTACTGTGGGTAGGAAGTTGTTCTTGCTATTAAATCATTCCACAGCAGGTTGTTTTGTGCATGGTCACCAAGGTAGATAGAATTTCATGGTTGAAGGGAAGCAAGATGGTCTTTGATCATGTTACAAGAATCGGATCCTCTTTTTCAGAAACATCATTTTGTTGTAAGTCCCAAAAAGCAACAGATCAATGCATACCTATTATAAAAATAGCTATATATAAATATAAAGTTCTCTTTCCCGAAATTGATAGTTTATTTTTTGAAAAGATCCATTTTTTTTATTTTATGTGTGTGGATGTTTTGCCTGCATGTGTATCTATGCACTACATGAATGCAGTATCAGAGAAAACCAGATGTTGGATCCCTAGAAGTGGAGTTAGAGACAGTTGTGAGAGATGTGGGTGCTGAGACTAGAACATGGGTCCTCTGTAAGAGCAGCTTATGCTCTTAACCACTGAGCCACCTTTCTAGCCCTGAGATGTTATACTTTAGAAAAGGAGGAAGGACTGACACCATGAAAAGATTGAAAGTGGTTCCAGAATATAGTTATAATAATCATGTTAGTTGATGAAGGATGTGTTTGACTGGATTAAGAAAGTTTTTCTTTCCTCTTTGTTAAAGCTAACTTTTTCTGTGTGAGTGATGTCAGTTGTGACTGGTTAGCAGAATGGTTTCTGGAGAATCATAGGTAACTTCTCAATAAGTAACCTAATAGACAAGAAGAATTAAACCCCAGCGTCTGCCTAGGGAGCCTCAGTCATCACAACTATTGTTTTTCCTCTTACTCCATACTTACCTCTGCAGCCCATTGGGGACACCATGAAGCATGGCTGCCATTAGCCACCCCCTTTTGGAAAGTCTGAAAATGGTGGTCAGAACCCACTCTTACAGGTTTCTTCCATGTACGTCTTCAAGCACCAACCTTTCTCAGAGCAAAAGATACTGAATATCTTAATTCAGCACCACTGATGAGCCATCCTCAGCAGGGTCCTAGGAACCTGTGAGCTACTTCAGCTCTTTCCATTTCATATCAAAGAGACATCATCTCAACCAGGGAAGGAAAATCTTGTTCTGGACATGCAAAGAGTGGGAAATAAGCAATGGGGAACTTCTCAGAAGGCTTCATGGAGCCTAGACCTTTGTTCTTGCTCAACAGGGTTTACTCAGTCCTGTGCTCTCATGTCCCCACAGCACTGGGAAGGATTTATTCCATTTTTATGTTACAACGGTGGATGCTCTGACTTCATGGCAAATGCTCTGATCATGCTCCATCTGCCCATGTTCCATTTCTTTCCTCCTCCTTTTAAAAACATCAGAGTTTCTTCTAACTTGTGGGTTGGACTCAAGCTTTCTGTTAGCTTCTGAATGAATTTTGTTTTTTAAAACCATTTCCTCTGCATGTCTCTCTCTTCCAACAGCCATCTGTCTGTTGACTTTTGGTGTCAAATAGATCCAATTGCTTTGTCCACTGCCATAGAGCATGGCTCCTGGGTCACTTAGTGGATGTTTGTTGAACTGTTTTGGTTGGCTTAGGTCAGGTCCTTCCCTTGTTTGTCAGTATTTATCCAAGATAGTAGAGCTTCATGGTATGGTGCATGAAGACCTGTATGGAGGAAACCTGCAGGAATGCATTCTGAACACCATTTACAGACTTTCCAGAAGGGGGTGGCGAATGGTAGCCATGCTTCATGGTGTCCCCAATGAGCTGCAGAGGTAAGTATGGAGTAAGAGGTAAAACAATAGTTGTGATGACTGAGGCTCCCTAGGCAGACGCTGGGGCCTGTGTCCATGTATGTAGGTTTCTATTTTGTTATAGCATATTACCTAAAACTCAATGGTATGAATCTATTACAGCACAGTTTTGTGTGTCAAAAGTCTCAGGTGAGATTGGCTGGGCTGAGATCTAGATGCCCATAGGGCTATGTTCTTTTGAGGAGGCCCAAAGGGAATTTTGTTTTCAGGATCATTCAGGATCTTTGAAAATTCAGTTCTTTGCAATTTTAGGTCAGAAGGGTCATTTTCTTGATGGCGGCCATTGAGGGCTATTCCAAGTTGCCAGAGCCATCTTGTATTCCTTGGCTAATGGAGTCTTCTTCCATCTTCAGAGCCAGTAATAACAAGTGAAGTGATTTTTATGTTCACAAGGTTCCCAACTCCTCTTCTGGCTTCCCATCTCCCTGATGAACTCTTTCTCTGCCTTCCAAAAGATGTATTTTTAATTATATATGTGTTTCTACATATATGTGCATATGAACAAGTGTGTGCCAAGGCCAGAAGAGGGCTCTGGATCCCCTGGAGCTGGAGTCACAGGTGGTTGCAAGCTGCCTGACATGGGTACTGGAATAGAACTTGGGTCCTCTGAAGAGCAGGTGAACTCCTAACCACTGAGCCACCTCTCCAGAACCCCATTTTAAAGATCCATGAAATCAGAATTCCCCTTTTCTCAAACACACCCCCAAAGTTGCCATTGCCACCAAGGTGACACATCCTCATGTTCTGGGAGTTAGATTATGCAGATCTGGACGGGGCCATCAGCCTAGCCTAACACTGGTAGACGTGTGTCAGTCTTGACTATGACAGATACACTTTCCTCGGAGTTTCTGTGTTTCCCTGTCTGTGTTCAGCCTTCTTCAGAGCTACTCAACCAATGGCTTTTTGCTGGTATGTGTACGGACTTTGTGTTTCTGTCATTTTCTCAGGGAGACTGTGTTTTCCTGAGGAAACTCATGCATCTTTTATGTAGCGCTGAATACATACAAGATGTTCTTGAAATATTTAAAATATTCAATGAGTCTCTGACTCTGGGGGAAGGAAGCCTCTTGGGGCTGCAGTTAGAGAGCTGTTTCCCCTAGATTGGAGCAGTCTCTAGGGGAGGAAGGAGGAGGCTCCTGATCACAAGAATGTGACAAGACTGTAAGCCTCCTGGCCCTCAGAAGGGGTGGAGGCGGTGAGTAGCTGCGGCTGAGGAGGAGATTCTGTGAGGGTTTCAGGGAGTTCCTTGGTTCCTCGGGGCAGTGTTCAGGAGCCTGTCTCTCACCTGAGGTGGGCTCTTCTTTGTGGTATGGTTGTAGAGTCGCCATGCTCTTGTGGAAGAACCACAAGGAACCCATCACCCCTGTTCCTGTAGGAAACCCCAATAAACACACTGGTGCACCAAGTTAGACTTGGGTGGGATTGGTTCTTTGGTCTGTCACTAGTGTCCTATCTGGGGTAAGCAGACCTTATTCATATCGCCTCAGGAAAAGTCATGTGACAGCTTCTGTCCCAGGACTTATGAACATATCGTCAGCTGAGCTCCCTCAACATGGAGCTTCTGAAAGACCTTTCCACACACTCTCTTGGATTCCTTTCTTACCCTGGAAGCCATCACATTAGAATTGAAATCATCCCAGTGGTGCATTTCTGACACAGTAGCTCTGGAAAGACTGAGCATCAGGGACCGTCCTGAACAAAGATGTCATGTCATATCAGAGTCATACTGCATGCAAGGCTCCTGTACAGATGGGACAATGAGACTGGAGGAAATGCAGGGTCAGCCTTGATGCCTGAATTCTGTCACCCCTCTTCATTTTCAAAGTCCAAAGAGTATGTCCCAGGAGACTGAAAAGAGAAAAGTATGTAGGTTTTCAAAGGACCAACATCAGCCTGTAAACCTGGTTCTAACACTGATGTGTTTTGCTGAGGACCAACTGAGATTGATCATTACAAAAGGAGCTTGGAATCCTCACTGTTCTGACTCAGCTCTCACCTGCAGATGGAAAGCTGTAGGGTCAGCCATGCTAGGTCTCTGCTTACCACTGTGGAGGAGGGAACCAGCTTCCCTTAGACACACAAGCCACCCAGCCTCCAGCTCTGTCGTCAGATTCCATCAATTGGCACTAATCTTTCATTCGCTGATTTGAAGTCGTGCATTTCAGAGTTTTCTGAGAGGGAGATAATGATGAAAACGTGGTTTAGGGCTGGTGAGATTGCTTACCGACTAAAGGTGCTTGCTGACGAGCCTGGTGACTTGAGTTAAGTCCTGGAACCCACATGGTCGGAGAGAGAAGGTCTCTCACAAGTTGACCTCTGACCTCCTCACTCATGTGTGATGAAATTCACATACACAATAAATAAAGAAATACAAAGAAGTTTTAAAAAGAGTATATGGTTTAGAAGTTTCCCATAGAGGCTGATATCATATATGGTCTTTTCTTCTTTCTGCAGATTCTGACGATCAATAAAGGAGCTTAAAGAAACCCCACATTCTACCTTTTAAAATAGTTTCCTACTTTTTGTGTTTGAACATTATTCACTACCCAGCACATTTTTTTTAAAATAGAAAGCTTCTAAGTCACAAACCCAGTTGTAAACACTGAGCTGTCACAAGCTGATTCTATTATTCTTCCCATGAGAAGAGTGTAGATACATCACAGAAGAGGGTCAAGGTCACCTCGCTGCACTGCCAGACTGTATATCCCTTCTTCAGGGAGCAGCTCAGCAGCACTGTGCAGGGATGTTGTGAATGGTCGGACACGGAGGGTCATCCATATTCCTGTAAGTTCTGAATGAGAGTCGTCTTCTGAGATGTCTGCCAGCTCCATCCTGTGTGCCTGAGTCAGTTGCTTTTCTCATGGCTGCAACATAACACCTGACGAAGGCAACGGAAGGTTTGGCTCACAGTTTAAGGAGACACAGCCTGTGGTGGTGGAGAAAGCATGGATGGAGGAGCGGGAGGTGGCTGGTCACACTCTATCTGTAATCGGGAAACAGAGAGCAATGAGGCTTGTTCTGAGCTGGCTCTCTGCTTTTCCAGATTCCAGCCTGTGAGGATGGTACCATTCACATTTAGATCAGATCTTCCTACTTCAATTAACCCAATCTAGATAATCCCTCATAGAGACAGGCCCGGAGATTTGTTTCCGTGAGTGATTCTAAACCCCATCAAATCAACAGTCAAGATTAACCCTCACAGTGCCCAACTGCCTAGTGAATGGTCTCACTTACATATCTAAAAGGTAGATGAACGGTTCACAACCCAAATGACTCCTGATGCCCCCTCTGCACACCATCTCAGCAAAGGCCATCTTTCCAAGTCCTCTGGCAAATTGCTTGGGAGCCCCACTTGATTCCCCTTTCCCACTCATGTTCCATATCTGACCCACAGTTTCAATGCCGTATCTGCAAAACCATCCTGAGCCTGACCACAGAGACCCTTGAGCAGTTACAGTGCTCTGGGCCACTATCTTCTGTCACTTGCTTCTGTCCTGTCCTTTTCAGAATATTCTCAATAACTAGAGTCCTGATTAAAATGTAGCCAGATCCTGTCACTCATGGATGTCACTCCTCTGCTCCAACTCTCCAAGAGTCTTTCTCCATCCTTTCTGAGAGGGATGGCAGATGTCACAATCACCTATGAGTTGGTTTCCCATGACTTCTTGGGACTCATTCATTTCCTTCGGCTGTCCTTCTGTGTCCTTCTCCTCCAACTACCCCAGCTTCCTGGAGTCCAAATATGAGGCTCCCAACTGAGAGTCACGGCAAGGCTTTTTCTTTTGCCTGGAATACTTTTTCTAGGTGGTGTTATCCTATACTATTGCACTGTCTTGATCCTCGCCCTGTAGGATATGTGTGCACATGTGTGTGCAGGAATGTAGGTGTGCACATGTGTGCAGGAATGTAGGTGTGCACATGTGTGTGCAGGAATGTAGGTGTGCACATGTGTATGCAGGGATGCAGGTGTGCACATGAGTATGCAGGGATGCAGGTGTGCACATGAGTATGCAGGGATGCAGGTGTGTACATGCCACGGTGTATTGAAGAGTCAGAAGACAACTTGGGCGCTGGTCCTTGCCTTCCACTTGTTCTGAGCTGGCTCTCTGCTTTTCCAGATTCCAGCCTGTCCAGGACAGGACAGAAGCAAGTGACAGAAGATAGTGCCTGCCTCATTGGAGGCAGAACCCCTCTGTTGTTTTCCCAACTCTGAGCTCTAGGCTGGCTGACTCACTCCTGTCTCTCCCTCCTGTCAGAGCCCTGGAATGACAGATGCCTGTACTATATGGTCAGCTTTTATGTGGATTCTGGGCATTTGAACTCAGGTCCCCACACTTGCCTGGCAAGTGCTTTACCTACTAAGCTGTGTCCCCAGCCCTTGCTTCAGTCTTTGACCTTCTGGGTCCCGCTGTCATGGAGTACTCTTTTACTAACCCATCATGGCAGCCTTCTCCACTCGGTGCTTCAGCGTTTCTCCTTAGCACTTACCATCGCCCATAAATGGTGTTATTTTATTTCATCAGGCTGCCATAAAGACGTACCATAAATCGGGGAGGCTGAAAACAGCTCTCATGGTTCAGGAAGCCAGAGGATAAAACTGAAGGTGCCCACAGGGTCGGCTTCTTCTGCAGCTCCGAGACAGCATCCGGCCCACTCACCCCTGCCTTCCAGTGGCTGCGGCAGCTGGAAGCTCACTCTGGTTTAAGGCTCTGTCACTCAAGTCTCTGCCTCCATTGCCACCACTGTGTTCCTTGTTTCTCGGTCTCTTTCTATCCCGATTCTTTCATGCTGATGAGGAAGGACACTCAGCAGTGTTGGGTTGAAAGCTTACCCTCACTCAGCATGACCGGCCTTAACTTGGTTATAATCATCTGCAAAGATGCTCTTTCCAAACAGTGTGGGACTCGAGTTCCAGAAGGACGTGGAAGCTTGGAGAACAGTTGTCAACCTGCTAAAACTTGGTCTTGTTTATTGTTTTTTTTCCTACTCTCCAAAATAGTCATTTGTGAGAACTTTGCTCACTGTGGCTTCTCTCCTGCATAGGACACTCCAAGACTCATAGCAAAACTTACTATGGACTGGAGAGATGGCTCAGCAGTTAACAACTCTGCTCTTGTAGAGGATCGGAGTTCAGCTCCCTCACCTACATCTGGTGGCTCATAACTGCTGTTACTCCAGCTCCAGGGATTCTAATGCCTTCTTCTGGCCTCCACAGGCATCACAGTCACATGTATACCCACAGACAGACATACAAATACACAGACACAGGCACATGCACACACACATGCACAAACATACACTCATACACAAGTCACACACATTAAAAAACAAACAGACAAATATGAGGTTGGGTGGTGGTGGCACACGTCTTTAATCCCAGCACTCAGGAAGCAGAACCACCAGGCTGATCTTTGTGAGTTCAAGGCCAGGCTGGTCTACAGAGCGAGATCCAGGACAGGCACGAAAGCTACACAGAGAAACCCTGTCTCAAAAAAACAACAAAAAAATCAACAACAAAACCCAAAAAACCCAAACAAACAAACAAAAAACCCCAAAACCCAAATATGTGTTATTTAATAATCTCTCTTGGTGCCGTCTCAGTTAACTGGTAGATGTCTGGATAATATGGTAGCTGATAATTATTGTGTTATTGTTCATGAGGGTGATTCTGATTAGGAATCGAACCATAGAATTTCATTCTCCAGTTCCCCTCCTCTCTTCTCACAGATGTTGGATTGTCCCCTCAGCACCTCTGAAACTCAAATAGAAAGTAATTTGTGTTATAAGAGGTTCTGAGCGCTGCTGCGGAATATTACTTCAGCTGTGTAAAAGTGTGTTACATTTGTTTATGGTGTATTTGTTTAATTATGAAAGGGTGTGTTGCTGTTTCACCTTGCCTGCCTAAGGCACCTGATTGGTCTCATGAAAAGCTGAATGGCCAATAGCTAGGCAGGAGAGGGATAGGAAGGGCTGGCAGACAGAATAAATAGGAGGAGAAATCTAGGCTCAAAAAGAAGGAGAGAAGGAGGAGAGAACAAGAGAGAACGAGGGACACACCCAGGGCAAGAAGCCAGGCAGCCACTAGCCAGACACAAGAAGCAGTGAAAGGAAGACGTACAGAAGGAGAGGAAGGTAAAAAGTCCTGAGGCAAAAGGTAGATAAAGAGAAACAGGTTAATTTAAGTTAAAGAAAAAAAAAGCCAGCCAGAGAGCATTCAAAACTAATATGTCTCATGTATCATGATTTGGGAGCTGTTTGGTGGCCAAAAAGAGAAAGCCAGATACAGAGCTCTCAGGTCTGAAGAGCCACACAGGGTATTTCTCTGAAGTCCATTCTAGTGTTGCTTGATGATCGAGGGCACTCCAGAAACAGCCACACTTCTGTCTTCTCTAACTCCCCTGGTCGTGAGCAAATCAAACGAGCCAGTCCAAGAAAGATGTTTCCAGACAGAGCAAAGAAAGCCCCAGACATGCTTCTGACATCAGAGCAGGCTCTGCTCACACTGAATGCGAGTGGGTAAGCTCTGTCTGCCGAGAAAACAGCAGCTGAGTTCACAGACAAACATGCAGCCCCGCATCTCAGGGGCCGCCTCACCTGTTCGGAGAGGGTGAGTTCAAAGCATGCAGCCTTTTCTCAACCAGTGGAAAATACACTATTTGATTAATAAAGAGTGGTTCTGCTAATTAATCCTTTTGAAGGATTAGCTGACTAATTAGTGAACATACTTTTAGTGCTGTGTATTGAATCTGGGAACTGACACATGCCAAGCACATACTTTACCACTGAACTACACTCTCAGGCAATTTGGGGATTTAGTCTTAATTAACTGCTTATTCTTTGAGATGGTGGGGGGTGTCTTAGGTTGACCAGGCTTGCCTTGAGCTCCTAGGCTCTGTGATCTTCCCATCTCAGCCTCTTCACAGGCGTGGTCCTCTGTGCCTAGCTTTAGTTAATATCATTATTTAAAAAAAATTTTTTTTTTTGAGAAAAGATGTATAGCTTCTAGGGTTGTGAAAATACGGTTTCCTGTGTTGGAGCAGCCAGTATGTGGTGCTGTGGACGGCACAGTCATAGACTTGGGAGGTTCCAGTATGGAAACCATGCATGGCATAGACATGGAAGGTTCTGGGGTGGGTCTTGCAAACTCCGATCCAGTCTGTTCGTTTTCACGAGTCTGCTCAGCTGACAGGATTCCTGCCTCCCCTGCCCGCCAAGCCCCACCCCCTTCCCTCAGCCCTTGTCTATGGCACACAACTGATAGAAACTGAGGCCTGACTGCTCTTTTCAGAGGTTGCCATGTGCAGTCAGGGACATGGTGTCTGCTTTTCCTGTCTCAACCCTCCAAGTTGTAGGATTGGTTGTTTGGGATCCTGCTTGCCCAGGCAGGAATGGAAGGAGACGAGAGGCCCCAAAGGAAGGAAGAAATGTCACAGTTTTACTCTCTCTACGAGTCTTTGCAAAGACCTTCCTCTCTTCAGCGTGTGCGTGTGCATGTGCATGTGCGTGTGCGTGTGCGTGCGTGCGTGCGTGCGTGCGTGCGTGCGTGCGTGCGTGTGTGTGTGTGTGTGTGTGTGTGTGTGTTGAGCACTGCTTCAGGATGCATGTGTGGTGGTCAGAGGGTAGCTTGTGGGAGTTGGTTCTTTTCTTCCACCAGGTAGGTTCTGAGGACCGAACTTGGGTTGTCAAGTTTGGTAGCAAGCACCTTTGCCCAATGAGCCATCTTGCTGGCCCTAACACTTGTTTGCAAGCCACTTTGTAAGTTGTGATCCCCACACAAGAACTTGCATGCACATAAAGTAATGAATAGACTTGTGCACTGGTCACTGTAATCCATGCCAGGAACCTGACGGTTACCACTAGACGCTTCTCTGGCTTGTATTTGTCACCAGCCTGGTGAGCACATTTTCTGCAGGTGTTACCCCCTTAGCAAGTTCAGCATGCATTACAGTACTGGTACTGTGAACAGCAGGCACCATACCCCACGGTGATCTCTACAATGTATTCTACATGATCACAGACACTTGTACCCACCAGCTATTCTTCCATATCTCTGTCTACCTCAGCCTCTGGCAACCAGCACTTTGCTTCCTGCCTCTCCTCACAGAGTGCTTTCAGTGTCTGTCACGTTGCTCTTTTCACCGGGTATGTTCTTTGGGCTTACCATTATTATCACAAATGACAAAAATCCTGCTCTTTTAAATGGCTAATATTCTACTGTATATACATATGATTTTGTCTTTATTCATTCTCATGTTGAGGGACACAGGTTGCTTCCATATCTTGGCCACTGAACTCAAGCATTGAAGGCCATCAAACAGTGCTGTAGTGAGCATGTGAATGCATACAGCCTTTTGATACATTGCTCTCCTTCCCTTTGGGCTTAAGAAGTGACATCATTGGAGCAATGGTAGTCTTTCAATCCAAGGCACTTCAAAGTATTTTCCACAGTGGCTTCACTCACTGACTCACCTTCCCACCGACGGTAACCTTTCCCCCATATCTTTCCATCAGTTATCATTTTGGTTTTTGGTCACAGCCATGCTAATCGATATTGTAGCTTATGAGGACTGGAATCCCAGGGCTATTCTATTGTCTGCTGTCTACTTCTCCAAAGATCCAGCTCCTAAGAGTCCCATCCGTTCATTTGTTACCTTTTCATATATGTGTGTTGAAATTCTTCAAGTAACATCTGTTAGGACAGCTAATGTCATAAAGCTGATGCTGATAAGTGCTAGGCAGGATGTGAAGGTGAAAGATGATGAACATCATTGGCACTGTAGATTGACAAGCTGTTATTGGCAAGCACATGGGGTCCTAAAGGAGCTGGTAACTACAATACTATCCAGCAGCCCTATGGCAGGTGCACAGCTCAGAAAGCTGAAATGACGTTTGCCCACATGGTCACAGCCTTCCCAGGCACTGCTGTTCAGCACGCACAGGCTCTGGCCACATCTCACCTCACTGCTCTGCCTGGGATCCTCCCTGGCCACCTCTTCCTGTAGCTGATTCCATCCAGCAGCAGGACAGCTCCCCTGCCCAAACCATTCAAAGGTCTGCCATCCCCTTCCTCCTCCCTCCCCCTCCTCCCTTCTCCCTCTCCCTCCTCCCTCCTCCCTGCAGCACTTGCTGGAGTCGGCGTTTGTTTATTTCTCGTTTTCCCTTCAAGAATGCACACACTATGAGGGCAGATAACGTCTTGTTCACAGCTGGACCTGACACAGCCCAGAGCATTCCAAGGAATTTGCACAATATTTGTTACGTGAGTCAGTGCTTTGTAGTGGAGTCAGCGGATGAAGGAACAAATGACCAGGAGAAGCTTTCTATTCCTGGAACTTTGGTTTGTCGTCTCACAAAGCTGGACAATGCCTTAGCTGCAGTCCTTTGCTAGCTTTTTTGGGTTAGCGCTATGAAAATTAGACATGTTCCAGGTTTGAATATAAAACTGGAAAAGATGGAGTTCTCAGACCCCACGTTGGTAACAACTTTAACAAGCAGGGAGGCAGGAACGACTCTCCAGGGAGGCAGGACCTTGACCGACGTGCTTTCCCATCCCCAACTTTACTGAGCTGTAATTGGACTATAAAACTGTGTATATTTTAGTTATACATCATCATGTTTGGGTGTTTATATACAATGTCAGGGTGTTGCTGCAACCAACTTATTAGTATATCTATCATATCATCTCATATAGTTATCTTTTTATTTTATTTTTAAAATTTTAAAGGCTAGTTTTTATTTTAAAACTAGTGTGTGTGTGTGTGTGTATGTGTGTGTATGTGTGTGTGTGTGTGTGTGCGCGCGCGCGCGTGCGCGCTCACACATGGATCCAGGTGCCTACAGAGGCTGGACGTGTCAGATCCCCTTGAGCTAGATTTACAGACAGTTGTGAGCTGCATGATATGGGTGCTGGGAATTGAACCCGGGTGCTCTTAACTGGTGAGCCATCTCTCCAGCCCTTCTTGTTACTTTTTCATGGTAAGAACTTTTAAGTAATGCCTCTTAGCTTTGAAGGATAACGTTATAAATTCTGTAATCAAGAAGGCTTGGCAGAGACTAAAGAAAATCTTTGTACACGTTTGGTTGCGGGATTGTAAATTGGTAAGTTATGGAAATAAGTGTAGAGGTTCGTAAGAGACTAAAGCTAGGACTGTCATATGGTATGGCAGTCTCATTGAGAGATGTCTGAAGTCCAGGTTCCTTTCAAGGTGAAGATACAACAGCCAAGTTACAGAAACCACAGGTCAGTAGTAGAAGAATAGAGTGATATGTACGCATTACATGTAAAAGCATCAGAAGGATTCTCCAGCTGGGGGGACCAAGGCGTTGGAGTGTGAATAGCTGAGAGCTGTGATGGGAACATTGTGGGCACATTCAACAAAGCTGAGGGGCAAGGAGATTTTAAAGATGGAAATGAGAAGGGTTCCAGCAGATATTTTGAAATAGCAGTCTTGGGCCAGAGTGACTAATACCAAGTGCCATCAGTCTGGGTTTGAACAGTTGCTGGGCAGATGTCTTTTGGGTAAGGCTGCCATTGTCACTGTGCAGGCTCATGACCCCAGGTGATTATGTGTGGGAACCATTCTTTCATAACTTCTTACCATCATTTTCTTTACTTCTTGGTTAGGGCTGAGGAAAGAAACGCCATTGTTTTTTAATTTTGACAATCTTTACATTTTTTACATACATGCACACATGCACGCACACACGTGTACACACACACACACACACACACACACACACACACACACACACACACAGAGGAATTGCCCAAAGTACAAGTTATAGATAGAATTAATGTTTGGGAGGAGGCAGGGACCCAAGCATAAACTGAGGCACATGTCAATCTCATCTGCTGATGGAGCTTGAGCGGGGCAGAGCTTGAAAGCAAACCTTGTGAGATAACTCAAGCTGGACACAGGCAGTGTGTGGGTCATCTTAATTCTACCAACCCTTCCAGAACTAGACTGTTCCCTAAACCGCATGGCCTGAGACCCTGCGGACAGTAGATCTGGGGGATCTTGTGATAAGAGTGCCCAGTTCCTCTTCAGATACCCCGCTCTCTGTCCCGAGATGAAGAAGGAATCCTGGATGTCACTTTCAGTTCTTCCCTCTCTGTGATTTCTGAGGTAGTCAGTCACCATGACAAGTCAGGCTGGCTTCCCCAGTGGCTCTTGTCTGCTTCTTCCTCTAGCTCCAACATCACTTCCCAAGTCCACAAGGCCATTTTCACTGGCCTGGCTTACATCAGCAGCATCATACACTTGTGAAACCTGAAGTTTTCTCCCAAACTTATCCTTTCTCCCCAAGGCAGTGGTACAGATCATTGCAATGGTTCATCGTAATGGGATTTATAATCTCTAGAATCACCCTTAAGACAGATCTCTGGCCATATTTACAAGGGGTATCTCTTCTCTTCTCTTCTCTTCTCTTCTCTTCTCTTCTCTTCTCTTCTCTCCTCTCCTCTCCTCTCCTCTCCTCTCCTCTCCTCTCCTCTCCTCTCCTCTCCTCTCCTCTCCTCTCCTCTCCTCTCCTCTCCTCTCCTCTTCCTTTTAGATTTGGGTAACTGAGGTGGAAGACCTACCCTGTATGTGGATGGCGATATTCCTTGAGCTGGGGTTTCTGTTAAAAAAAGTGGGTAGGGAGGAGAAATTAGGGTGAGTATCAACATTCATCTCTATTTCTCTCCTGACTACAAATGTGATATGATCGATCAGTGGCAATAGAGAGTGATTTCCCCACCATGATGGACTATCTCCCTTTGGACTATAAGCCCGAAGTACCCTATCCTCTCTTCAGCCACCTCTTATTAGGTGTTCCATCACAGCAATGATGAAAGTACCCACCAATCATTTTCCTCCTCTACCTGCATTCTTGAGTAATTTTCCTTGGTACTCAGATAAAATGTTAACCGGCCTTACGAAACATGAAGGATCTTTCCTTTGTCTCACAGTGGGCTTCTCTTGCTTCATTGACTGCCATGGAAAATCCTCCAACCTGTGCTTCTCTCCCATTCTTTTTTTTTGGTTTTTCGAGACAGAGTTTCTTTGTGTAGCTTTGTGCCTTTCCTGGATCTCGCTCTGTAGACCAGGCTGACCTCGAACTCACAAAGATCTGCCTGCCTCTGCCTCCCGAGTGCTGGGTTTAAAGGCGTGC
This sequence comes from Peromyscus melanophrys, assembly GCA_902168415.1. NCBI lineage: Eukaryota > Metazoa > Chordata > Mammalia > Rodentia > Cricetidae > Peromyscus > Peromyscus melanophrys. The sequence goes on along the minus strand of CABHPR010133134.1, from coordinate 13,022 downwards.
GCCCCTACCGCCAACTTCTCTCCCGTTCTTTGCCCAGCTGGCTCCAAGTCACCCATCAAGTTCATGGTGCTATTTTCAGGGAGTCCTCTCTCTCCATCTGCTCTAGGGAAGATGCCCTTGCCAGTTCTTTCCAGGGCAATTAGGACTTTATCACAGCTCCCTTCCCTATTGAATGCAAGATCCTCAGGTGATGCATGCTTCATAGGTGGTTACCCATTCAATATAGTGCCAGGCACACCACAGTTGCCTTTTAGTTGAAGTACTGATGATTGACCCGAGGGCCTTGTGTGTGCTACACAAGCTCTCTACCACTGAGCGGTCTCCTTAGCCCGTAATAGATGCTTACTACAAACACACTGACAGATGCACATTCCTGGATAGTACCTCTAGTGTTCTCAGTGGTGGGGGTTGAGAGACCCTGTCCCTCTCTGCTTAATCTTTGCTCTTGCTCTGTTTTATTGTATCCTGCTTGTGATTGACACTTGGGTAGCTCCTCCCATCACACACCCAGACTCTGGTTCCTCAGGTGCCTGCCCTATAACAACCCATGCTTGATTGTAGGCAGGATTCTCTTAGTAGCCTGTCCCTCATTCCCACCCCGTTCATTCATTAGAAATGGTAACAGAGAGAAAAACGGGGGGGGGGTCCTTGATATGTGTCGACTCCAACAGAAACGCACGAAGATGGAGGCAGTTGTCTTGAGCTCCACTTTATGTCTGAAGAGGCCTTGAGGGCCGAATAGCCCGCAGATTAGGAACTTTTTGGAGTTCATAATTTCCAAATACTATAACTCTAAAACAAATGAAATGGCAGATAACTGAAATATCTGGGGAAATGCGTGATGTTCAGAGCCTTGGCAGATTGCCTGTCTGTCTCACCCACGCTTGAAAACTGTGTCTCAAAGGGAGAGGCAATCACGGTGCTCCTCCACCCCCTCCTGCTCATTTCTCCCAGGGTCGGCCTCGATTTTCAGTACAAGATTTGAGAGGTTCGAAAACCCATCTGTCCACTTTGAACTTGCAGCCGACCCTGTTCAGAGCCCTTCCTCTGGTTCCCTCCTCTCCATTCTCTTCCACAGCCTACAGTTTGACTCTTACCCACAGACATCAAGAGATGTCATGAGATTGTTTTGCTTCTGCCCAACCATTGCCCATAACAAGCTCTGTTGCAGAAACAGCCTTGAACTCCTCTGACCCATCTTCACCAATTGCCTTCTTGACATTGCCATAGAAACTCTGACACTTTCATGCCAGGGTGATTAAATCTTTCCAGGTTTTGACAACCAAAAGAAACAAACAGCAAAACCCAGATACTTAAATTCCAGCTTCTATACGACATGGGTGCCACGTATGCGCAGTGGAGAAGATGGGCTCTGTCGTGTTTGGTTCTGTGATCCCCTGATAGGGACAATTCATCTGTCTAGTATGAGAGAGTGCATGCTGGGCACCCAAGCATCCAATTTGCTAGACTTTGCTATGTGACTCTGACTGCCTACTTGACAGATACAATCATCATTACAGATTGGAGAGGCCCTATCAGGTAACAGCTTCCTGAGACGGGCCATTGCCCCATCCTACACCATCTATTGGGTTTGACAGTTTGCAAGGAAGTCTAGAAAAAAAAGTTAAAAAAAATCTGTGAAAGGGAAGGCTTATTTTAGCCAACTGTCTTGGAAATACCACAGACATTAGAGGATTCTTTTAAAGCTACGCACAACTTTGCCTCATCAGCTGCTAATTAAGGACATTAATTTATCTGTTTCTTTGGTACTGGAAACACAAGGCTTAGTTCAGCAGGAGTTGTAATCTATCATGGCTTTAGTATTTCTTTTTTGAACAGTTCAAAATTATGCTTTGTCATAAATGATTTATGAGGCATTTATATGTATTCTTATTAAATCAGCATTTTTAACATATTATTCTTTGGCATTACATACCTCTGGAGACTGTTAAGGTTTTCACTCAGTGTTCACTTTAATAGGAACCTTCTGACATTCCCAAGAGCCTTAGAAAAACTACCCAGAAGTTCCTGCCCAATATCGAGTGCGGTTCTGGCTGGAAGAACCCTATTCATCAAATCCATCAATACCTCTTTGGAGGCTTGAATGAAAAATGACTCATTTGGTACCCAGTTGGCAGGGTTGTTTGGGAAGGTTGTGGTACCTGTAGGAGGCAGAGCCTTGCTGAAGGAAGTACATCACTGAGGATGGGCCTTGGAAGTCTAGAGCTTTGCCCCATTTCCAATTTGCTCTTTCTGCTGCATGTTTTCCACAGAAGATGTGATCCATCAACTTCCTGCTCTGGCTATCAGCTACCATTCCTCCCACACAATATGGACTCACTCTCCTTCTGGAGCCATAAGCCAAAATAAACTCTTCCTTCTACAAGCCACTCTTTGTTGTGATATTTTATCACAGCAACAGAAAAGTGACTAATACATCTCCATCCATTTTTGCAACACTGGGATTGAACCCAGGACCTCATGTGTACCAGGCAGGTGCTCCACCACTGAGCTTCAATACTGTCCTTTGTAGCTTGAGTTTTCCTGCCGGGCCCACGGTCAGGACAAATCTCTCTCACCCGCCAGTCCCACAGCCGCTCAGACCCAACCAAGTAAACACAGAGACTTATATTGCTTACAAACTGTATGGCCGTGGCAGGCTTCTTGCTAACTGTCCTTATATCTTAAATTAATCCATTTCTATAAATCTATACCTTGCCACATGGCTTGTGGCTTACCGGCGTCTTCACATGCTGTTTGTCATGGTGGCGGCTGGCAGTGTCTCCGGCTCAGCCTTCCACTTCCCAGAATTCTCTCCTCCTTGTCCCGCCTATACTTCTTCCTGCCTGACCACTGGCCAATCAGTGTTTTATTTATTGACCAATAAGCAACATGTTTGACATACAGACCATCCCACAGCACTTCCCCTTTTCTTTTTTTTTTTCAAAAAGGAAGATTTTAACATTAACATAGTAAAATTACATATAATTTGGGAATTTGGGCGTAGCTTCTCTTACTACTTCCTGCTGGAGGGGGGCGCTGTATCTTAGGGGGACACAAAGAAAATTTTAGGATTATGGAGTAGTCCATGAGGCTGTATTGTCTGAGCCAGTTGCCTTCAAACCATTCTGGATGTTGGATCATCTGGGCCATGGTGTCACTGGAGACCTTTCAGGGGGTCTTGGCTGGTCAAACCTGATGTATCTTAATCTGGAACAAATCCATAGCCTCTGGCTTTCTGTGGAAACAAAATCAGAGCTTCCTTTCCAAAGCAACATATCTTTACATCCAAATTTTGAAGTCAAGGTATCTTTAAAATATACATATTGGTTTAACTCAGCTTCCTTTACAATCAAATATCTCTCTGCAGTTAAGAATCCCAAAGACAACACAATGCAGATTCTCTGTGTGATATCCATCTTTACGTGGCTTATATTTTATACTTCCTTTACTGTCTCTTTAAAGACTTCATTTTTTAAAACTATTTTTTATATAACTGTATATATTCCTTTTTATCTCTCTTTGAAGCCTATGTACATTTTTACACACATTTTAAAGCATTTAAAGTCTTGTTCCATCTGAATCTGTTTTATTGTGAATCAATTGTTTTAAACTGCAGCATTCTCAGACTGAAACGGCACTATGGCTGCTGGCTCCGCCCACCTCAGCTTCCCAACATGGCGTTGATACTTTTACCGTCAGCTCTGGGAGCCTTCGTGGGTCTATGTTTTTATCCAAGCAGCGTGTAGCCCAGAAACCTCTTTTTTTGTTTTGTACTAGCAAAGGCTAAATCCACCACGCATCTTAATGTGCCACTTGCAGACGCCTCATTCCCGCCATACTGCAGGTCGAGCGCGCACGCCAGGAACCCGCCATAGTGACTCAAACACGCAAGCTGCGGCTAACTTGAAAGAGACAACTAGGAACTGTTTTTAGCTCCGTTTTAGTATCTTTTTTCTCAGGTTTTAGGTGGAAACTCTTGCCAACACGTTGGGCGCCAGTCCTTCATCAGTATTTTTAAAGGTGAAGCCAGTGGATGGTTCACATTTTGGCTTTTATGTGAGGGTATAAAACCTGGAGCTTCTTAGACATTGTTACTTCAGGGCTCACTTCCAAATCACAGCAGCAGTGAATGGCTGCACATCTGGAGTAGGGTAGCCGACAGGTGCACAGAACGTTCATACGGGATGCCACACACTCATACATCTGTGTTAGCTAGGTTCTGGGGTCTGACTTCCGGGACAGTGAAGGATATGCTAGCCTGGGCATCTGCATACTGTGCCTGGTGGTTTCCATGCACTTCTCCAGGTGGAACTAAGTGTGGTGATCACAGGGAGGGATGCAGTCAAAGCTGGACTCAAATTCAGGCTGATCCTGTACAAAGACACCATGCATCCTTCCATCTGTAAATCTGAGGACAGTGCCATCCTCAAAATGCTGGTATCAAGGTTTCACTTAGTACCTTTTGTGACATTCCCAGCTCAGGCTTAACATATATTTGGCTGTAACTGATTGTTGCTATGATAATCACTTGGTGAGCATGGACTGCTGAAGCCTGACTAGGTAACCAGCTCCCGAAGATATCCATGTTCTAATCATGGGCACCTGTATTATATTATGTGGAAAAGAGAGCTTGCAGGTGTCATGAAAATTTTTACAATTGTGGATTGTATGACTAGGCTTAATGCAACCACAGAAGTCTGTAAGAGGTATCTAGGAAGGTTAGATTCAGAAAAGATGGAACTGAGGACAAAGGGAGTTGGTGTGTTTACCAGTCCCCATCATCAGAAAGATCCTAAGACAATCAGCCTTGTAACACGAATTCTAATTGGTCTTAATAATAAAAACCCAGAGCCAGATATCAAGGTAAATGCTGAAAGATCAGAGAATTAAGGGACAAAGTCATATCTCACCTCCATGACTCCTCAGACCAAAAAGGGGCCACGATCCTGTATCCACCCACCTTATATTCCTGTCTCCACCTCCCTAGTGCTGGGATCAAAAGCATGAGATCCCAAATGCTGGGATCAAAGACATGTGCCACCACTGCCTGGCCTCTATGGTTAACTAGTGGCTGGCTCCGTTTGCACTCGGATCTCCAGGCAAAATTTATTTGTTAGAGCACAATCAAAATATCACCACACAGCTTAGCAAGGGACAAGGTTTGCTCTGGCTCAGAGCATCAGAGTTTCTACTCCATGGCAGAGAAGACCACTCTGTCACTGCCATAGGGCTAGGTGACAGTGAGGAGCAAGAGACAGAACCAGGGAGAAAATGAAGGGGGAAGAGGAAGGGTCTGGGTTCTTAATAACCCATTCAAGGGCACCCCTATGACCTAAAGGCATCTTATTAGGTCCTAGGGGACACCCAGATCCCAACCATAGGGATCAAATGTCATTTAGCACAGAAGGAAACAAACATAGTATTCAGTTCAACCATTTTATGCTTTTAGAACTGTGCCCTTTAAGCAGTCACCAGTCACATGTCTCTTGAGCCCTTGAAGTGTGGCTCTTCTGAATGGAATTGTTCTGCAACCACAAAGCACACACCAGGTGTCAAAAATTCAGTCTGTCAGTGTAACCTGGGTGTTGTGATTGTTGTGTGTGCTGCAAGCCGCAGGAAAAAGGCTGGTCCTTTAATAATATACGAGATGTGTGTGTGCATAAATGTGTATGGCTGAATGTGCAAGTGTGTGTTTACATGCATGCAAGGTGTGTGTGTGTGTGTGTGTGTGACTGTATGTGGATGCATGTGTAAGTGTGTGTACAAATGTATGCAGGTGTGTGTGTATGCATGCCCATGTGAGTGCATGAATGTGTGTGGTTGCATGTGCAAGTGTGTGTACATGTGTACAAGCCAGAGGACAACCTCAGGTGTTCTTCCCCAGGAGCTTTCCACCTTGTCCTTTGAGACAGGGGTTCTCACTGGGACCTGGTGCTCACTAATTAGGAGAGGTCAGCTGGTGAGCCTCAGAGGTCAACCTGCTTCTACCCCCCCAACACTGGGATCACAAGTGTGCACCCCCACATCTGGTGCAGGGTTGAACTCAGGCCTCAAGCTTGCGCAGCAAGCTCTTAGCAGACTGAGCCGTCTCCCGACCTGTGGTTATCTGAGATCTTTCTCTCTCTGAGTTCATTCCTTTCACTTCACACTTACTTTTTCATTCAGTAATTCATCTGTTGTGATGGTTACTGTGGTAGTTTGCATCAAAACGGGCCCCAGAGGCTTATATATTTGAATGCCTAGTCACCAGAGTGGAACTCTTTGGTAGGATTAGAAGGATTAGGAGGTGTGGCCTTATTAGAGGAAGTGTGTCACCGGGAGTGGGCTTTGAGATCTCTCTCTCTCTTTCTATCTCATCTCTCTCTCTGCCACCATGATGATAATGTACTAAACCTCCAAAACTGTGAGCAAGCTACCAATTAAGTGCTTTCTTTTATAAGAGTCGTGATATATCTTTATAGTAATAGAACAATGACTAAGACAGTTAACTTTAACTGTCAATTTGACTCAGCCTAGAGTCCCATGAGAAGAAAGTCTCAGTGAGGGATTGTCTACGTTGGGTTGGCTTGTGGGTGTGTCTGTGGGGAATTATTTTACTAAAGTTAATTGATGTGGACTACTTGGTCCACTGTGGGTGGCACCATTCCCTAGTCAGGGGCTCCTGAATTGTGCAAGAGTGGAGAAATCAAGCTGAACACAGCAAGCATGCATGTGTCTCCCTCTGCTCTTGCTGGTGGATGTGATGTGACTACCTGTGTGAAGCTCTGGCCTTGACTTCCCCACAGTGATGGACTCTAACCTGAGATTGCAAGATGATGCAAAACCCATTCTTCCTTAACTTGTTTTTCTGTCAGGGTATCTTGTCATAGCAACAGAAATGAAACTAGAGCATTCATTTAACAGTTACTTTTTGATAAAATCTGAGGATGACAGTAATCTGAGATATATCTGAGATATAATCTGACTGTAATGTGAGATATTTAACGCTTATCTATATCAAACATTTTATTCCCTGTTCAGTAGAGAAAAACGTAGACTCAGTTTAGAAACTTGAAGCTATATCAGGGTGTAGACTCCATCGGTCCATGAATGGCAGCCCAACGTGTTCTAGGAATGACCTTCCACCAAGGCTTATTTGTGTAGCTTTGTAGAATTTCCCTAAAACATCAAAGTAGGTATTTTTTTTGAAAAGTCTGAATATTGTTTTTTATTTTTAAATAAAAGTGCTTTTTGGAGAAATTTCTACTTGACTTTCATAGAAAACTAGAGTCTTACACCAAAGCATGTGTTTTGCTGGAGAGTTTGAATATTAATTTTAAAAAATCAGCAACTTCTCCTTCCCTGTCATGGAGCTTAGACTGTCGTGTGCATCATAATGGAAGCATGGAGGGTTTACTAACATTGTCTAATTCAAAACCAGTCCTTTGGCTTCCAAGTTCATGCTTTGAACTGCTGCAAAATGAGAACTGCCTTCCTAATGACTTAAATGTTTTGAGTTGTTACTAATCAAGGATTATTTCCAAAGAACTGAGCAGTTTCCCATGCAATGGGGACCCTTTTCTTAGGTAAACTATAAAGGTAAGAAAATTCCTTTAAGTGTGACTTTTAAAAAGTGACACACTTTTATTTCTCTCCCGTGATGAGTGCGTGGTTGAGGTGGAAGACAAGAGGGTGGGCAGGCTCTCAAGGACTGACTCAGCTTTCCTCATCCCCAGAGAACAAGACACTTCAAGGGTTCCCTAGGAAAAGTTGTCCCTGTAAGATCCTCATGAATGGGAGTGACAGCTCAATGTCTCTGTCAGTCTGGCCTTCTGGAGTCTTTGTTGCTTGTGGGGGATATGGCTCTTCTCTTCCACTGAATGAAAAGTACAGTCCAAAGACCCAAGTTCACGCATTGATTCTAAGCCATTTTATATCTCTGTCATGACTGGTAGCAATGTAAGCCCCCAGCATCACTCTTGAAATGTCTCTCAGTAGCCTGCTCTGGGCCAGACACTGTGAGGAGGGAGTGGATGTCCAGGACTGGGTAAAGCAGCCTTGGTCTTTCTGAGCTCCCTAAAACTGCTTTGAGAGATCTCTGAAGCAAGTGAAAACCACAGAGCTTGAGAGGAAAGAACCAGAAAGAACTCTGACACAATAACTTTGTGTGGGTGACGACATAGTGTTGCTCTTACGTGCTGGAGATGGGGTCTGCCAAGCCCCGGATGACCAGCATAACTAACAATGCTCACGTGAAGGGGCTTAGAGTCATTCAATATTTCTTCTCTGGAGTATTTCAGTATTCTTTCTGATATATATATATATATATATATATATATATATATATATATATATTTATATATATATGTATATATACATATATAATTAACCATCAATTCATTAACAAATCTGTTTAATTTTTATTTAAGTGTTTCTAGACTGTCAGCTGAGAACTGGTTGTTCTGATGCGGATGACATGGTCCTGACCTCAGGAAAGTGCAGGACTCCTCAGGAGATCCTGCTGTTCGAAAGACTAAGCAGATGCCAGGTCTCTGATACATTGATGAGGTTTAGTAATTGCTCCCTGTTAGCACCCTCATCTCTCTGATTTATTTTTCAGGGCAGGAATTTTGTCAGATCCAATAGTTTATAGAGGGTTTTGATATCTCTGACAAATTAAACAGTAACAAACATGGTATTTACTTTCTTTCAGACTCTGACTTCCTCCTCTGCCCCCTCCTTCAGCTACTCTCTTTCAGCCAAAGGTTGAATTACTTCCTTTTCCTTTGAATATTTTTTCTCAGTCTGTTTTAATATATTTTAAAACTATGGCACCAGCAGTCTTTTCTTTCTACCCAAACAGTATAATTTTCCATCATCATTTATAATGCCCAAACTACCTTGTATTTGGGAAGAGGATTAAAAAAAAAACAGTTGAATTTGGTGCTTGATAAATGTTTGTCATACAAATATTTGGACAATTTTAGCAATAAGTTATATTCAAAGTTTCCCACTGGGGACCGCTCAGGAAAGTGACACCAGAGAAGGTATAATTTTAGGGCTTTATGTAATTTAAACAGTTCCTCTAAGGATAACTGTGGCAGCAAAACATTAAAGAAGACAGCAAGTTCTTACCCTGATTGGCTGCTCTCCATCGGCTTCTAACACAGGAGATTATGCTGATCAGCCATAAATCTTTGAGGTGATAAAAAGCATAATTTAGCTATTACTATATTGAAATATCCTCCTGGCTTCTGTTAATTGACACCTGAAAGGACATGTCAGGAGGATGTTGCTGCTGTCCAGTTCTGGTGGGCAGCCCTGCTCAATGGAGCCGTCCTCAGTGGAGGTGGACGCTTATCAGTTCCTTACCGATCTCCAATGATAGGAATCTCATTTGCATTTGGCAGTTCTTATTCGTTCTTTCTTCTTCCACAGGGATGAAATGGTCATCATGCACAAAATCTGCTTGCAACTCTAACTTTCCTTTCTGTGAAAGGTGCTATGGTTGGAGAGTTAACCCCAATGGTTTGTGTGTTGGAAGGAAGGTACCTTGTGTGGTGGCATTGTGGGGAGAGACAGTTTGGAGGAGGCAGGTTCTTCAGTGACGTGACTGAGCCAAGCAGGCACAACCCTTGGAAGCTATTGCCGTGAGGCTTGTAATGTTAGTTCTAGATTGAGTTATAAAGAAAATCCACTTGGGTCCAAGTTGCTAGCGGGTTGCTAGCTTCATTGTTCAGTGTGAGCTGAACAGAGAATGAGTATGAATATGAGAGGGTGAGAGTCTCAAGCTGCCAAGGGCATCACCAGAATTATTGCCCAAGCCAAGTGGAGTCCCAGGCTGATAAGCTATTCCCTGTGTTTGCCCGCCTCATCATAATGTAGCCAGGGTGCTCTCACTTCTAATAGAAGCTAAACAGAGAGGACTATGCAAGATTCCACTATGAAAGTGTGAGCTGCCCAATCATCCTTCCTTTAGGTGGTACCCAGTCTCAGGCACACCCCGAGGAAGGGAAACACAGCAGGCCTTACACAGATGGAAGCAGGCTCTCCAAGGTCCTCCATCAGGAGCCGCCGTGAAAATATCCTTCGAGAAAGTTTAACATGGCCAGAGTTGTGTAAATCAGAGGGATTTTCTAAGGTGTAGGGGGTGCAGAATGGTTTCCTAAGGGGGGGGGCGACAATGAGCATATTCCTTCACAACTAGTTATTTTAACCAAAAGTAAAAAATAAACATAGAGCCACAAGGAAACCCTTCTCAGACCTTTCACCTCAGGGTCAAGTTAGAAGAGTCAGGCATCATCCTACCCTGTACTTTTCTTTGGTATACAAACGTATATAGTTTTTCTTTCTGATATACACATGTGTTCCTATGGGTATGCATATGTGCAAGCTTGCATGCGGATGCCAGAGTTTGTTAGTGAATATCTTTCTCCATTTCTCACACCTTAGCTTTTTGAGACAGGTTTCTCACTGAACATGGAACTCATTATTGGACTAGGTTTCACTGGCCAATAAGCTCCAGGGATACTTCTGTCTCTGTCCTGCTCCTCCGAGCCTTGGGGTTACAGTTTTGTCTCCCCAGGTCCAGCTGTTTAAGTGGGTTCAGGGCATCCAAATCAGGTCCACATGCTCGAGCAGGAAGCATGTTCTGAATGAGCCATCTCACTAGCCCACCACTGTTTGTTTGCTTTTTTGAATCAGGGTACCACTCTGTAGCCCAAGCTGGTTTGCTGGCGGATGCTCCTCCCACATCTTCCTGAGTGCTGGCTGTGAGCCACCATGCCCAGTCCACGCTGCATTGTTAATTGAGATGAAGCTAACAGTTGAGGATACTGACAAAGAGCATGTTCATTGGTTCCTGAGCACATCTCTCCTTCTTGGCTCAGTTACTTAGAAAATGAGAAAGAATATGTTCATAGAGTTGTGATCAGGATTAAAAATAATGCAGTGTGAAGCTAGTTCCGATTATAAAGTGTCACGTAGGGACTGGCAGCTACTGTTGCTTCTGGCGGTAGTGGGCAGGTGGTGGCAATCATTTCCGATGCTGCAGCAGTGGCCCAGGGCAGGGCACAGTGGACTGGCCAAATGCCTGATGGCAATGACTATGGAGAGGAAAGAGAAAAACCAAACAAAACAGGAAAAGGGCTTGGGGGCAGAAAATAGCATGTCTGAGGCAGAGAGGGAGAGGTACATAGAAAGAAATCATCCTAATTTAGCCAGTGGCAAAGAGCCCGGGGCTTCAGGGCAGCCTACTGTGTGAAAGGTGTTTATCCACATATTTCACTGTATCACAGGGGTCACAGAAAGCAAGTCTTGTTGGACCCATTTTATAGACGAGGACAGAGATGACCAAGAGTTGATGCAGCACTAAAGATCAACATCCAGCAAGCAGCTGTTAGAAGCAAGATCAGAAAATGGGAAGTAGAAACTCAGGGGGGAGGAAACTGAAGCAGAGGGATAAAGAAAAGCACGTGTGATCTGGAGCAACTCTCCATGTCCTCTCCTGAAGCCTGCGCTGCTCCAACAGGGATGTGGTCCTTGGTTGTGTGGGAGTCTTGTGGGTTTTGGCTGATGTAGAGTGAAGCACAAGTCCAGGTTTGGTCCAGGAGACCCTGTCTCTATCTCAGCATCTGCATTTCTCCTTAAGAATATAAATGCAGATCAGCATGTTGGAAGAGCTGGACAGATCGTCTAAGTCGAACATATACACATAGCATGTCTGGAGAAGGTACAACGCAGAACCAACCAACTGGATTTCTTCCACTGATTCTAACCATTTTGGGTGCTGCTGTTGCTGGTCTGAACTTACAGAGGAGGACACAGAGCCACATGGGGTTATGGAGCCCGAGTAAAAACACACAACCAGTAAATACAGGAGCTGGGAGTGGAGCCCAGCTGTTCTGATCCAGTGACCACTCACTGAGTGCAGAAGTAGACTACATAGGTCCATTCCAGGAGGAATACGTCATTTCATTTCATATGTTCAAATAGAATCAGTGGTCTCCATTCAAAGCAATAAATAATTTTGAGCATGTCAGTTGTATGAAAAAGCTAGGAAGATTACAGATGTTTTTGTTTTGTTCTCAGTTTTATTCTGTGTGCGTGAGTGTTTTTGCTTACATGTGTGTCTGTGCATCATGTGAGTGTAGTGCTCAGGGAAGCCAGAGGAGGGTTTGGGATCCCCTGGGAGGAGTTAGAGATGGTTGTGAGCTGCCATGTGAGTGCTGGAAATCATACCCAGGTCCTCAGGAAGAGCAGCTAGTGCTCTTAACCTCTGAGTCTCCTCTTTAACACCTGTATAGATAATTTTGAGATAATGGATACAATTATAACATGGTTGGTATTAGACAAAAAACAGAGTTAAAACAATTTTCATAATCCTAGTGATATTATGAAATAATTTTTTGAGACAGGGTGGTGAATTCTTGACCCTCCTGCCTCTGCTTCCTGAGTTGCTGAGATTACAAGCACATGCCATAATGCTCATCTGACTTCAAGGAAATTCACACTGTAGTATTTTGTGATGAAATATAGGATATTTCTTGAATTTGCTTAAAAATGCTATGAGAAGGAGCTGAAGAGATGGCTTGGCAGTCAGGAATGTTTCAGGCTGCTGCAGAGGACACTAATTTGGCTCCCAGCACCTATGTTGGGCAGCTCATGACTGCCTGTCCCTCCAGCTCCTGGGGTCAGGTGCCCTCTTTTGGCCTATGAGTACACCTCCACATATGTGCACACATACATGTGTGGTGATATTTTATTTGTGCTCTAACAAATAAAACTTATCTGGGGTCAGAGGACAGAGCCAGCCACTAGATTAGACATAGAGGCCAGACAGTGGTGGCACACACCCTTAATCCTGTCACTCAGGAGGCAGATCCATCTGGATCTCTGTGAGTTCAAGGCCACACTGGAAACAGAACCAGGCATGGTGGCACATGCCTTTGATCCCAGGAAGTAATATGGCAGGACACAGAAAGATATAAAAGGTGTGAGGACCAGGAACTAGAGGCTTTTTAGCAGCAGTTCAGCTGAGA
>CABHPR010133133.1:43667-65145 GCA_902168415.1 Peromyscus melanophrys | reverse complement strand
CCCCCCCCTCCTTTTAAGTGGTCATGTACATTAATCAGAAGCTACATGCAAAGGCTTATACCTCAAAGCTAATTGGTGGAGCTAATTCCCACTTCACTTCCCTTTTTTGTCTAAATAAGAAGGTTCTAAACCTAATACAAAACTATATACAATGAGAACGATTATCAAGTAATTTCCAGGAGAAAGAAAGGGTAATAACATAAACAAAAATGGAACCACAACCAACAAGAACAACACCAAGCAAGAAACATATACTATATGTCCAGAATACAGGTAAATGGCAAAATACAGAGATTACTCTGATAGCTGTTCCATCCTGAAGAATCTAAATTTAGCACCTGATGTGTTCTTAGCTAAGACATGAGAGAATTGCAACTGTAACCATCTAGTCTTCAAACTCATCAAGGACCTGAGAAGGAAAATAGTATTACCTGAGTAAGCAGGAATTACAAGCAAGCAACTTCCAAAATATACAAGGAATGACAGAAAGAGTTGGCTCCCTGGACAGTTGCCCAAGGTTTAGCTGCAATGTTGGGGCATCCATGTTTGTTTGCAGGTGTAGAATATCTGACAGACCATTTTCAGAAGCAGGAAAAATTTTGAAAGACTATCCTACCTGTCTTGGTAAAATTCAGCAGTCATTTTGCCTTGTGTCCTGCTTGTCCAGAATGGACAGCATGCTTACTTTTAGTAGTTGAGGTAAGGACAGTTCTATGCCCAAAAGACCATATTTGCCAAGAAGAGGACAAATTCCATATGGAGTGTCTCCAATGCCCAACATCATCTCAGGACTAGATAGATCTGTGCAGCCAGGAGCAATCATGTCTCATGTTGACAGAGTTCTGTTCTTAAAACATTTATGCTATATTCTCTAGGTCTATGAAGTGTTTGAAGATAACCTATCCATCTGACATATATTTCTATATATCTAGGAAACCTAACTAGCATAACTATAAGTATGACAAGCATGGGAGACTATTAACTTATAATTATTATCAACATAAATAGCCTAAAGTCTAAAGCTTCACATTATAAAAATAAATAATCTGTTGTTTGAATATTAGATGGTCTTTTAGTAAAAAACCCAGAGCCAGATATCAGGGTGAAAGCTAAGAGATCAGAGAAGCAGAGCATCCAGCCACTAGTTCTTACCTCTATGAAATCCTCAGTCTGAAGTGTGTGAGTTCCTGTTTCCTCAGGCCTTATATACCATTCTCTGCCCAGACATCACTTCCTGGGAGTAAAGGTATGTGTGCCTCCCAGTACTGATATTAAAGGTGTGTGCCGCCACTTCCTGGCTCTGTTTCCAGTGTGGCCTTGAGCTCTCAGAGATCCAAATGAATCTCTACCTCCCAAGTGATAAGATTAAGGGTGTGTGCCACCACTGCCTGACCTCTAGGTCTAATCCAGTGGCTGGCTCTCTCCTCTGATTCTCAGGCAAGTTTATTAGGGCACACAATCTATAAACAGATGCAGAGTATAAAAATAATGACCTCGAATTTGTGACAATATACAAAACATCTTAATCAGAGGTAGAAACGTATAGTGTAATATGATAGCAATAGCCTTAATATGCATCAATATGCAAAATATCCTAAACAGAGGTAGAACAAACATACAGCACGGCAAATATAACTTTACATTTGTATCAATGTACAAAAATATTTTAAACAGGAGAAGGAGCATCTATACAATATGAAAAATATAGTTTTGAATTGGTATCAATATACAAATTATTTAAAACAGGAATATAAACATAATTTTACATTTGTATCAATCTATGAGTCTATGCCAATGCAAATTATCTAATGCTGATAGTTTGCTAAATTAGTTTATAGATACCATAATCTACCTTATTATCCTATCCTATCTGTTCCCTCTTTTTCTCCAAAGAGATTCCTGAGTTCTAACTTAATTGATCCACCCCAATGCTATTAACTTACAACCAACCCCTAACAGATGACAATTATCCATAACCATTAGAAAACAAAACAAACCTGGTGGAAGAGGAGTCGTCATTCTATATGGATACAAATAAATCAGGAAAGGCAGGATATAAATCAAGAGATTTAAGTAAAATGGTTCAAAGACCTTACAATTATGTACAAAAGTCAGAATTATATGCCATTCTTATGGTACTAATGGACCTTACAGAACCTCTCAATATAGTTACTGACTCTAAATATACACAAAGAGTTGTTTTACATATTGAAACTGCTGAATTTATTCCTGATAAAACCGAGTTAACTTCGCTATTTATACAATTACAAGAAATAATCAGGGATAAGAATCATATGGATCTGCCTGGTCCTCTAGCACAAGGTAATGCTGAAGTTGATCAATTATTAATAGGAAATGAGCTGGAGGCCTCAGAGTTTCATAAAAAACACTATGTCAATAGCAAGGGTTTATAAAAGGATTCACTTGGCAACAAGCCAAGGAAATTGTAAAAAAAAAAAAAATAAAAAGTCCTACTTTTTCCTTCTATAACCAAGCTCCATTGATGGTAGGAAGCCATCTTAAAGGTATACATAGAAATGAAATTTGGCAAATGGATATGTTTCATTTTGCAAAATTTGGAAAATTAAAATATATACACCATAAGTTTTCAGGATTTTAATGGACAACTGCTTTGTGTTTGGAAAAGGCTGATTCTGTAATTATACAACTATTTGAAGTCATGGCCATAATGCGTATACCTGTACAAATTAATATTGACAATGTTCTAGCATATGTCTCCAATAAATTGAAACAGTTTTCACACAATATAAAGCATATTATAGTACACCACACAATCCTACAAAACAAGGGGTTGTTGAAAGATCTAATCACACCTTAAAAGAAATGCTGAATAAACAGAAAGGGGGAACAAAAACCCTCAAAGAAAGATTGCATAATGCTTTATTAACCTTGAATTTTCTTAATGAGAAAGGAACAGCAACTGTGGAGAGATATTGGACAATAGAAAAACTGAGTCAAATCAGCCTGTGTACTGTAAAGATATGTTGACCTTAGAATGGAAGCTAGGATGTGTGTCACGTTGGTGAAAGGGATTTATGTTTGTTTCCTAAGGAAAAGAAAAGCTATGGATACCATCAAAATTAATAGGTTCACTCCAAACAGGAGAAATCTCTTGATAAAGAGAAATAATAGCTCATCCATCAATATGACAATTCTACAAGTTGTAAGGAAAATTCACCAAACAAGGGTCAGGGCAGGGTTTTGTTTTTGTTTTTACAGGAAAATAGAAATATTCATCTTCAAGAAGTCAAAAGGCTTCAGACAGCTAGATGTCTAAGGCAGAAGAGAAGACTATCCAGAAAAAAATTTACAAGCAAAGAAAAATAGGACCTAATGAACCAATATTCTATACAGGATAAAATCCCATTACCTAAGCATCTGTATCTCTTTATTTCTCAGAAAAGCTGTAGTCCTGACTCAATTAAATATCAAAGCTGGCTTTGGAGTTGGAGCATGGCTCTCTCCTTCTCTAAATCAAAGCATGTTGTTAAAAGAAAAAAATTAAAAGTTCTGTCTCATATCAGAAGAGCCTCCTGGTGTAGGACACAAGGTAACCAAAAATCTAGGGATTATTATTAAAATCCTATTTCTCCCCATACTTATTCTTGACTCTTTGAAACCATTCTTGATATATAATGCTATCCTAAAAATTAAACTTTCTTTTTTTTATTCTTTTACATTTTTGTTTTTGTATTATTTATTTATTTTTTATTAAGAAAATGTTGTCGCCGGGCGTTGGTGGCGCACGCCTTTAATCCCAGCACTCGGGAGGCAGAGCCAGGCGGATCTCTGTGAGTTCAAGGCCAGCCTGGTCTACCAAGTGAGTTCCAGGAAAGGCGCAAAGCTACACAGAGAAACCCTGTCTCGAAAAACCAAAAAAAAAAAAAAAAAAAAAAGAAAATGTTGTCATTCATTTTACATACCAATCAAAGATCCTCCTCTTCCCTCCTCCTGCGCCCCCAACCTCCCCCTCCCAACCCATCCCCC
Organism: Peromyscus melanophrys; assembly: GCA_902168415.1. NCBI lineage: Eukaryota > Metazoa > Chordata > Mammalia > Rodentia > Cricetidae > Peromyscus > Peromyscus melanophrys. The sequence goes on along the minus strand of CABHPR010133133.1, from coordinate 61,137 downwards.
ATTCCCACCCACAAGAATGGAAGGCCTCTCACAGGGAGGCACATCTAATAGAGGCAAGTCCAGGCCCTTCTCCCTGCCTCAAGGCTGCATGAGGTGTCCCATCACAAGTAGTGAACCCAAAGAGCCTGCTCATGCACCAGGGAGGGATTCTGATCCTACTGCCAGGGGGCTCCCCAAGCAGGTCAAGCTATACAACTGTCTCTCCATGCAGAGGGCCTAGTCCAGTCCCATACAGGCTCCACAGCCATTGATTCAACTTTCATGAGTTCCCACTAGTTTGGTTTGGTCATCTCTGCAGGTTTCCCCATCATGATCTTGATGCACTTGCTCATAGAATCTCTCTTCTCTCTCTTTGACTGAACTCCTGGAACTCTACCTGGTGTTTGGCTGTGGAACTCTGCATCTGCTTCCATCAGTCACTGAAGAAAAGCTCTGTGATGACAGTTAGGGTATTCACTGATCTGATCACATGGGTAAGGCAAGTCATGTCAACCTATCCACTATTTCTAGTAGTCCAAACTGGGTTCATGCTTGGGGATCCCTGGCAACTTCCCTAGCACTGGGTGTTTGACTATCCCCATGATATCTCCCTCTGTCATGGTATCTATTTCATTGCTTTCCCACTCTGTCCCTGTTCCAGCTCTACCATCCCATTCCCTTATCTTCTCATCCCCTATCCCTTACCCTCCATTGCCCACCCAACATCACCAGTTTATTCATGGAGATTTCATCTATTCCCCCTTCCCAGGGTGATCCATGCATCCCTCTTTGGGTCTTCCTTATTAGCTAGCTTCTCTGCAGTTATAGGTTGTTGTCTGGTTATCCTTTGCTTTATATCTAGTATCTACTTATGAGTGGGTACACACCATGTTTGTCCTTCTGAGTCTGAGTTTCCTCTCTCAGGATGTTATATTCTAGTTCCATCCATTTGCCTGCAAATTTCATGATGTCATTTTTTTCTCTGCTAAGTAGTACTCCATTGTGTATATGTACCACATTTTCTTAATCCATTCTTCAGTTGAGGGGTATCTAGGCTTTTTCCAGGTTCTGGCTATTATGAGAAATGATGCTATAAACATAGTTGAGCCTGTGTCTCTGTGGTATGATTGAGCATTCCTTGGGTATATGTGCAAGAGTGGTATAGCTAGGTCTTGAGGAAGATTGATTCTCAATTTTCTGAGAAACTGCCACACTGATTTCCAAAGTGACTGTACCAGTTTGCACTCCCACCAACAGTGGAGGGGTATTCCCCTTGCTCCACATCCTCTCCAACATAAGCTGGATGTAGTGCTTTTGATCTTAGCCATTCTGATAGGTGTAAGATGGTATCTCAGAATCGTTTTGATTTGCATCTCCCTGATGACTAAGGATGATGAGCAATTCCTTAAATGTCTTTTGGCCATTTGAAATTCTTCCTTTGAGACTTCTCTCTTTAGCTCTATAGCCCATTTTTTAATTGGATTACTCACTATTTTGGTATCTAGTTTCTCTAGTTCTTTATATATTTTGGAGATGAGCCCTCTTTCAGATGTGGGGTTGGTAAAGATCTTTTCCCATTCTGTAGGCTGTCATTTTGTCTTATTTACTGTGTCCTTTGCCTTACAGAAGCTTCTCAGTTTCAGGAGGTCCCATTTATTAATTGTTGCTCTCAGTGTCTGTGCTACTTGTGCTATATTTAGGAAGTGGTCTCCTGTGCCAATGCATTCAAGACTACTTCTTACTTTCTCTTCTATCAGGTTCAGTGTAACTGGTTTTTTATTGAGGTATTTGATCCACTTGGACTTGAGATTTGTGCATGGTGATAGATATGGATCTATTTGCAATCTTCTACATGTTGATGTCCAGTTATACCAGCACCATATGTTGAAGATCTTTCTTTTTTTCATTGTACAGTTTTGACTTCTTTGTCAAAATTTAGGTGTTCATAGGTGTGTGGGTTAATGTCAGGATCTTCAATTTGATTCCAATGGTCCACATGTCAGTTTTTATGCCAATACCAAGCTGTTTTTACTATAGCTCTACAGTAGAGCTTGATATCAGGGATGGTGATGCCTCCAGAGGTAGCTTTTTTGTGCAGGATTCTTTTAGGTATCCTGGGTTTTCTGTTTTTCCAAATGAAGTTGCGTATTGTTTTTTCCATGTCTGTGAAGAATTGTGTCGGAATTTTAATGGGGATTGCATTGGATCTGTAGATTGCTTTTAGTAAGATTGACATTTTTACTATGTTAATCCTGCCTATCCATGAGCATGGGAGATCTTTCCATTTTCTGACATCTTCTCCAATTTCTTTTTTCAGAGACTTAAAATTCTTGTCATACAGGTCTTTCACTTGCTTAGTTAGAGTTACCCCAAGGTATTTTATATTATTTGTGGTTATTGTAAAGGGTGACATTTCTCTGATTTCTTTTTCAACCTATTTATCATTTGTATATAGGAGGGCTACTGATTTTTTTGAGTTTGTCTTGTATCCTACCACATTACTAAAAGTATTTATCAGTTGTACGAGTCCCCTGGTAGAATTTTCGTGGTCACTTATGTAGACTATCATATAATCTGCAAACAGTGTAAGTTTGACTTCTTCCTTTCCAATTTGTATCCCCTTTATCTCCTTTTGTTGCCTTATTACTCTAGCTAGAACTTCAAGTACTATATTTAATAAATATGGCGAGAGTGGACAGCATTGTCTTGTTCCTTATTTTAGTGGAATCACTTTGAGTGTCTTTCCATTTAATTTGTTGTTGGCTGTCAGCTTGCTGTAAATTGCCTTTAATATGTTTAGGCATGTTACTTGTGTTCCTGATCTCTCCAAGATCTTTATCATGAAAGGGTGTTCAATTTTGTCAAAGGTCTTTTCAGCATTTAATGAAATGATCATGTGTTTTTTTTTTTAAAGTTTGTTTATATGGTGTTAATTGACAGATTTTCTTATGTTGAACCATCCTTGCATCTCCGGGATGAAGCCTACTTGGTCGTGGTGGATAATTTTTTTGATGTGTTCTGGGATTCAGTTTGCAAATATTTTATTGAGTATTTTTGCATCAATGTTCATGGGAGAGTTTGATCTGTAATTCTCTTTCTTCATTACATCTTTTTGTGGCTTGGGAATCAGAGTAACTGTAGTCTCATAAAAGGAGTTTGGTAGTATTCCTTCTGTTTCTATTGTGTGGAACAATTTGAAGAGTATTGGTATTAGCTCTTCTTTAAAAATCTGGTAGAATTCTGTGTTGAAATCATCTGGTCCTGGGCTTTTTTTGGTTGGGAGACTTTAACGATTATTTCTATTTCCTTAGGGGTTATTGGTCTATTTAAATTGTTTATCTGGTCTTGATTTAATTTTTGTATGTGGTAGCTATCTAGAAAATTGTCCATTTCTTTCAGATTTTTCAATTTTATGGAGTACATGTGTTTGAAGTATGACCTGATGATTCTCTGGATTTCCTCATTGTCTGTTGTTATGTCCCGCTTTTCATTTCTGATTTTGTTAATTTGGATGCTCTCTCTGCTTTTTGATTAGTTTGAGTAGGGCTTGTCTATCTTGTTGATTTTCTCAATGAACCAACTCTTTGTATTGTTCTCTTTGTTTCTATTTTATTGATTTCATCTCTCAATTTGATTATTTCCTAGTGTCTATTCCTCCTGGGTGACTTTGCTTCTTCTTGTTCTAGAGCTTTCAGGTGTACTGTTAAGTCACTAGTGTGAAATTTCTCCAACTTCTTTATGTAGGCATTTAGTGCTATGAATTTTCCTCTTAATACTGCTTTCATATTGTCCCATAAGTTTGGGTAGGTAGTAATTCATTTTCATTGAATTCTAGGAAGTCTTTAATTTCTTTCTTTTTTCTTCCTTGACCTATTGGTGGTTCAGTTGTGCACTATTCAGTTTTCATGGGATTGTAGGCTTTCTGTAATTTTTTTTGTTGTTGAAATCTAACTTTAAACCATGGTGGTCTGAAAGAATACAGAAGGTTATTCCAATTTTTTTTGTATCTGTTGAAATTTGCTTTGTGACTGAGTATGTGGTCAATTTTAGAGAAGATCCCATGGGGTCCTGAGACGAAGGTATATTCTTTTTTGTTAAGAATTAAGTCCATTTGAATCATAACATCCAGCAAGATGAAGTTTCAATTTTGAACGTTTATGCCCCCAAAACAAGGGCACCCAAATATGTAAAAGAAAGATTACTAAAGTTTAAATCACATATTAAAACCCTCATATTAACAGCGGGAGATTTAAACACCTCACTCTCACCACTGGACTGATCTGCCAGACTGAAACTTAACAGAGAAATAAGGGACCTAACAGATCTTGCTGGATCTTTCCTGTGATGGGTATATAATGTCCTTCTGGATCTCTTTTGATTGATTTTTAGTTTGAAGTCTATTTTGTTTTATATTAGGATAGCTACACCAGCTTGCTCCTTAAGTCCTTTTGATTGGAAATTCTTTTTGCAGACTTTTACTCTGAAGTATTGTCTGTCTTTGAGGATGAGGTTTGTTTATTGTATGCAGCAAAAGTATGGATCCTGATTTCATATTCAGTCTATTAGTCTGTGTCTTTTTATAGGTGAATTGATACCATTTATATTAATGGATATTAATTACCAGTGATTGTTAATCCCTGCTATCTTTGGGTGGTAGTGTATTTCCCTTCTTTGGGATTTACTGCTGTGGAGTTATCTATTTCTTGTGTTTTTGTAAGTATATCTGAGTTCATTTGGTTGGAATTTTCCTTCTGGTACTTTCTGTAATGCTGGATTTGTGGATAGGTATTGTTTAAATCTGGTTTTGTCTTGGAATGTCTTGCTCACTCCATCTATTGTGATTGAAAGTTTTGCTGGATAAATAGTCTAGGTTGGCATCCATGGTCTCTTAGTGTCTGCATTACATCTGTCAAGGACCTTCTAGCTTTCAAAGTCTCCATTGAGAAGTCAGGTGTTTTTCTGATGGGTGTGACTTTTTAAGTCACTTGGCCTTTTTCATTTGCTGTTCTTAATATTCTTTCTCTAATCTGTATGTTTAGTGATTTAATTCTAGTGTGACAGGGGGACTTTTTCGGGTGGGGGTCTAGTCTATTTGCTGTTCTATAAGGTTCTTGTATCTTCACAGGTATTTCCTTCTTTAAGTTGGGAAAGTTTTCTTCCATGATTTTGTTGAATATATTTTCTGTGCCTTTGAGTTGGTATTCTTCTTCTATGTAGCCAGAAGTTTTCCTTTGTCCTGCCTGGTCTGCAGCATCTCAGACCCAAGTAAACACACAGAGGCTTATATTAATTAAAACTGCTTGGCCATTAGCTCAGGCTTACTACTGACTAACTCTTACACTTAAACTCAGTCCATTTCTGTTAATCTATATGTCACCACATTTTCTGTGGCTTTACCTGTGTACTATTACATGGTGCTCCTTGGACAATGGGCTGTCATGTGCTCACTCAGCCTTCCTCTCCCAGAATTCTCCTTGTCTGCTTATCCCTCTTATACTTCCTGCCTGGCTATTGGCCAATCAGTGTTTTATTAAACCAGTGTACAAAAGCATTATTCCACAGCATTTCCCCATTTTCCATTTAATAAAAAAGGAAAGTTTTTAACTTTAACATAGTAAAATTATATATAACAAAACAGTTATCAAGCAAGAATTACAGTCAAGTCATGACTGGAGTAGTCTGTGAGGTTTCATTGTCTGAGCCAGTTGCCTTGAAACCATTCTGGATGTTGGATCATCTGGACCATGGTGTTATCAGAGACCTTTCTGGGGGTCTTGGCTGGACAAACCATATTAGCCTGGTAGCAATGCACAGGTTTTCATCTTCTGTGGAAACAAAAGCATAGCCTCTTTTCCAAAGCAAAGTATCCTTTGACATAGATTTTGAAATCACAATATTTTTAAAATACATATATTGATTTAACTAAGCAGCTTTTACAATCAAATGTCTTTCTGACATTAAAAATCCCAAAGACAACATGTAGCTAGAGTTTTCCTGCCTGGCCCACAGTCAGGACAAATCTCTCTCACCTGCCAGTCCCACAGCCGCTCAGACCCAACCAAGTAAACACAGAGACTTATATTGCTTACAAACTGTATGGCTGTGGCAGGCTTCTTGCTAACTGTCCTTATATCTTAAATTAATCCATTTCCATAAATCTATACCTTGCCACGTGGCTCATGGCTTACCGGCATCTTTACATGCTGCTTGTCCTGGTGGTGGCTGGCAGTGACTCCTTCTGACTTCCTGTTCTTTCTTTTCTCCTCTCTGTTAGTCCCGCCTATATTTCCTGCCTAGCCACTGGCCAATCAGTGTTTTATTTATTGACCAATCAGAGCAACACATTTGCCATACAGAACATCCCACAGCAACAATATAATCCAGATTCTCTGTGTAATATCCATCTTTACATGGCTTATTTTTTATATTACCTTTACTGTCTCTTTAAATACTTTATTTTTTATTTTTTAAAACTATTTCTTTATATAACTGTTTATATTCCTTTTCCTCTCTCCTTTCATGGTGTCTGAGATTTCCTGAAAATTTTGTGTTATGACTTTTTCGACTTTGGTGTTTTCTTTGACTGATGACTCTATGTTCTGTATTGTATCCTCCACACCAGAGATTCTCTATTCCATCTCTTGTATTCTGTTGCTTATGCTTGCATCTTTGTTTCTTGTTTGTTTACTCAGATTTTTTTTATTTCCACATTCCCTCTGTTTGTGTCTTCTTAATTGTTTCTTTTTCACTTTTCAGGTCTTTAACTGTTTGCTTCACATGTTTAATTGCTTTTTCATGGTTTTCTTGGCTTTCTTCAAGGGATTTATTGATTTCTTCCAATTTTTTGTTTGTCTTTTCCTCAATTTCTTTAAGGGACTTTTTCATTTCCCCTTTAAAGATCTCTAGCATCTTCATGAAGTTATTTTTAAGGTTGCTTTCTTCTACTTTGTCTACATTGTGACGTTCAGGTCTTGCTGTTGTAGAAGAGCTAGTTTCTGGTGATGCTATATTGCTCTTTATATTGTTGTACGTATTTTTTCACTGTCCTTTACCCATCTCTTCCTCTAATCGGTGCAAGAGGTACCTGTGTCTGAGCAAGCTGCTATTGGTCCAGCCTGTATGCTTATTGTGTTTGTGTCTCAGGGGGCTACTCTGGATCCAAACTTAGCTCTTGGTCTAATTGGAGCTGGCAGATTCTATACCTCAGGGAGCTGCTCTTGGTCCAATCTAAGCTGGTTGGTTCTGTAGCTCAGGGAGCCACTCTTTTTCTTATCAGGGCTCTTGGTCCAGTCAGAGCTTGCAGATTCTATGTCTCAGGAAGTTTCTCTTGGTCCAGTGACAGCTGGCAGGTTCTGTGTCTCAGGAAGCCACTGGTGTCACAGGGGGTTGGGTCTTGGGGCAGGGCATGGGTCTTGTAGATTGGTGGGTCTGAGGGGGGTTTTGGTGGGGGAGCCTGCCTGCAGGAGTCTACCCTGCTGGCCAGCAACTGTTGGTCCAATCAGAGCTGGCAGATTCCATGTCTCAGGAAGTTACTGGGATCACAGGCGGATGGATATTGCGGTAGGGTATGGGTCTTGTAGATTGCAGGGTCCAATGACGGGGTTTTGGTGGGGGATCCTGCCTGCAGGAGTTTTCCCTGCTGGCCAGCAACTGGGGCAGAGTTGGGTGGGGGTGCCCTGGGACTGACTGTGTCCCAAGGCCTAGGTCCTTGAGGCTCTTTTTTTGATATTAATAAAGTTTAACTATTCCACAGTGAATAATAAAATTTTCCTAACAGTGGTCTCTAACATCTCCAGAAGGAAGATGGGGCCACACAACAATGATTCTACCTGATTCATAATGATTCCACTGAGCCGACAAACACCACTCAAAGATCAGCTTTCAATCATAAACTGCTCAAGACAATTCCAAGGTGGCTAGCTGAGATAGTACACTATCTTACACCTCTAGCCAGAACTTGAGATAAGCCTTGCCCATTACTCTTAAGACTGGTTACATATGTTATAGCTAATCTTAATGAGATTTATCCATTGTTTTAGTTTTCTTACAGGATCCCTTAGAGATACTGTGCCCCCCTAGACAGCAGGAAACAATTCTATGAAAACAACACCCCCTCTCCCAAGAGTCTGCCCTCCTTTCTCATGAAGAAAGGCATAACTATTCATTTTTCTTCTCTCTTATCTTTCTCTTTGGGATGCTGGCCAGAGCCCCCATGTACTCTTAGACTCCTCAGTGATATGAACTTCCTTTAGTCTTTCTCTGAACCACTCCTCCCTGCTGTGTGGCTTAACTCCATCCCAGCTTATTTTAAATGACATTTTTTTTCTATCTCTTTTCCATTTCTTCCCTCTGGAGTAACTACAGGAATTACACTTACCTGAACCTTCCCTGCCCTTTTCTTCTATTTGCAGGTAGCATTATAAGGACTGAACAGGTTACATTTGTACATATAGTTATATGTATGGTATAACAGTTTTTAAAAAGTGCCCATGAATATGCAGGAAAACAAGGAGGAGTGTGTGGGAGGGTTTAGAGGGAGGAAAGGGAAAGGAAAAACGTAATCAAATTATAATCTTAAAAATAAAAAAAATAAAACCCTCTAATTATCCTTGAGCTTCCATTTGGGTCCATTCTTAATTTATTTTATTAATGAGACTAAGAACCACATGATGGGCCCCAGAATTTCCCAGTTTCATATGGTGGTACCATAGGGACTCTGAGATTTTAGGTTATACTTATTTCCTGCTTTCAGTTCTTTAATCAGTGGAGAAAATGAATCCATTCCTGCACCCTCAGCAGCATTACAAACTTTATCTTATTTCTTTCTGTTGCTCTTCTCTCACAAGTGCTCAGTATCTTTATCTTTTTGCCATCTTTCCCTTCCACTGACTATTTTGCCTCTATCCAAGGGAGTTATTACAAGATGCTTTGGTTCTGAGTCTCCACTTGGGACATGTGTAGGAATAGCTTTATACTTAAGTTTTGGAGCACTCTCACAGTCATGCCAGATAAAGGATTATTTTCTTCCAATATTGTCAAGGTATTATTAGAAAGGCAGTGGAGCCAAACTATTGAGGTTTAATTCTGGCTTTCTCCTTTCTTTATACAAACAAACAAACAAAGATCCGTGTATTTTAATACATGACACTATTTGTGAGTGCTAATATATATGAATGTGTACCACGTGTATGCCTATTGACATCAGAGGCCAAGATACTACATGAGAGTCTTCAGAACTGGAGTTAAAAGCAGTTGTGAGCTGCTTAATGCTGGTGCTGGAAACCAAGACCTGTTCTCTAAACTGCTGAGCCATTGTTCCAGCATCAGCTTTCTTATTTCTTAATGTCCATGGTCAATTCTGAAATTTTCAATATACCTCATCATATTCTCCTGGTATAAAAGAGGAATGATAATAGTATTTAAGCATTCATACACTGGTGTGAGGACTAACATGCAAGTTACTTTGATTATACTTAGCACATTGTAAGCATCCAAATTCAACAACTGTTGCTGGCTAAGGTTCAAACAATCTCATCACAGTTTTAGGCAACCTGGAGTTTTCTAAAGTAACATCTGAGCATGCTTTTATGCCTCAACCCACGACCTGCCATTTGTCCTATGCAAAGGATTCAGTAACCATATTCATCTCTATTTACAAAACCAGAAACATTGCTAAGTTTTGGGCATGAGAGTTACAAGCTGGAATGGAGGAAGTTCTTTTGTCTCAAGAGAACTGACTTTTGAGGTTAAGCAAACTTTTGCCAAGCTGATAAGTGCTTTAGCCAAAGGATTTGGAAACAAGGTTTACCATGAAAGACAGAAAATTGATTTTCTCCAGCATTCCTTATATGAATAAGCCACTGGATTCTTTCTAATATTTTTTGTCAAATCTACCATATCTATTTCTTTCCCTGTTTACCATTCTGCTTGTTTTAATGAGTCCAATAGACTAAATAATTCCTTATCTACATTTGTCTTTCATCCAGCCATCACCCTGAGTGCTTCAGCAGTATTAATCTTCCCAAAACTCTACTTCTAGAAAGTTATTGTTCAACACAAACAAATTCATTCCAAAAGAACATTGTCCTTGGCCTGCCATTCAAAATCTACAAGAATTGGTGATCCCAGAAGGGAGTTGAATCACATTTCCTGAATGTATCTAAACATAAATTTATCTTTACAGGAATATGAAAAGGCAGAAGTGAGATATCTCAATTAACTTGGTGATTTTACTGACCTTGCTTGTCTGCTGGCTCTAAATTTGCATATATAATTAACCTTTCTGGGTCACTTACAGAAACTGAATAGGAAGCTAAAAGATAATTCTTAAGCCATTCCACATGGGGGCAGCAAATACTGATGGAGGGGTTATGTGTCCAATACTATGTGTCTAGGAAAGAAAATGGGAGGCATGGTAAAGAGAACTCCAATAATATCTTCCCCATTGATATAATATCCAATTTTCTTTTAGGTAAAGGTCAGGTTGCAGAATCATCAGGGTGCTTGCTAAAAATATAGATATCTGGGTCCTCATTGCCAGGAAACTACTAAAGGTTTATATAGTAATTTATAAGATTCACTAAGGACACATAAGTATAAAAATCCTATCTAGCAGTGTGCACCTCAGTATTACCACCATTCCTTATACCCTTGCCACTTAAATAAAAACATCTTTTCTCCATTTCTATATTTGTCAAAATCATTTTTTTTCTACATCAAGGCTGTTATAAATGCATTCATTTCTCTGATATCTCTCCAGAATAATTTCTTTGACAAATTATTTCTTCTTATGCAATGGACTGATTATGAAGCATTCTCATTCTTCTAAAGGTGGGGTTTAATTCTTTCACTGATGATTGGCTGCTATTTGTTAATTTAAATTTAAATAAGTATGTGTGATAGCTTTTTAAAATATTTAAGAAGTATGACATATCAAGTCTCCAATCAAATGGAGTATTGGTTTTCTACACAAATTATATTCATCTGGGAGGATTCATAAATGCCTAATACCTGGATTCTACTGCAGACATTTTGATTTAATTGGTATGGAAGTCTATATCTTTTAGACCTCCCCAGGAGGTTGTGCATTGTTTCCCAATTTGAAAGCTACTGGAATAGAGCAGCATTAATATGTCTGACCCAATTTAGAGGAAGGCCTGTGAGCTGTGTCAAGGCATTGGCCCTGGTGTTGGAAGAAAGGAGATAAACTACTTCTCAATAGTAATTTCCATAAAGACAGTTGTGAGTGTGGAGTTTAAACAAGGGAAGTATCGTCTTTAGCATATGCAGTTACAGTCTAGTTTGTATAAAAGCAGATGATAATTGACATAAGGAACCTGGAAGAATTGTTACAACTTTTAAGCAGCTAGATTTATGTGTAGAATTCAAATCTGCGAATGTCAGATGAATCTTATTCTAAATCCATTTTCCCTTTGTTATCAAATTGAATGTTCAGCAGAATCCCTGGATAGATTGCTAAGCACAAATTCTTTGGAGTCTTTTCCCTTTTGAAACGTTTGTGTGGGTTAGTGTTATTTTTTGCAAGAAAATATATTTTTTTTGGTTTGCCAAGACAAGAAAAATGTACCTTCAATACCACTACTTTGAAACAAATAAAACTTGGTCTGACCTAATTCAAGCAGATTTGGGAAAGGCATTTGAATCTACATTGTGTGTCTCTATAGAACAGCCCTGTAGGATTCACTTCTAAGAAGAGAACATAGGAAATTTGAAATCTACTTCCTAAATTTCAACTAAATTTTAAAATTCAAACATACCATGGTTCTAGAAAAGAATGGATATCTTTGTATAATTTTGAAAGTGTAAAAACACCAGTATTTTAATTTAGTGCAATAAAGTGAAAACATTTCCAGCAATAACAAAAATGTCAGTCAATGAGAAACAGATTAAATCAACAGTAACTGGAAGTTACTGAGTACTTAATCCTGACCAAGTGCTTCACTGAATGCTGATTTGTTTTCTTGGTCTTGTATTATATCAATTTTCCTTCTCTACAACTGGGTTAAGTAGTGTCAAAGCAGAAACTGTAATGAAAAACACATTAAACAAGTACAAAAAACTTCATTCAATGCAATTTCAATAGAGGAGACAGGAAATGGGTCATTTTGAACTCAATTATCCTGAAACAAACAATGAGAGGATTTTTAAGAACAGAGATGAACTATTTGAAAAGGATTTGATGTGCATGGTAGCATACAGCTGTGTGGCAGAACAGAGGCACAGTCAGGAAGATCATCATAAATTTGAGGCCAACCAGGTCTATGTATCAAGTAGAAGGTTTTAAGCCCTGCAGGGTTATATAATGAGACACTGTCTCAAAATCAACAACACACACACACACACACACACACACACACACACACACGCACACAAAAAAAAAAAAAAAACCCAGAAGATATTAGTTTTGGAGTCATAGGCCATCTCTGTTTGACTCTATCAAAAGGGACATGAAGATTATTGTGTATTTATCATAAAAGCTATTTTAGTAACTTGGAATAAGGTGACCCTTAGAGTTAAGTAGGTTTTCACTCTCCTTTTGAAATTTGGAGGACAAAATGTGGCATGTTTCTAATGGATGATTCCTAGGTCCTAGAAAAAAAATTGGTTAGGAAACTAATAAGACACCTTTAGTGAGATTTATATGGCAAACTGTCAGACATAGGCATTTACAGATAAGAGTTTTCTAAGTGAATGACTGAAAGAACAAAGATTAAGGGTCTACTTTCAGGAAACCTGTTTATAGTTCAATCCTGCTGAGGAGCATTAGGGCTATCTTTCCAGTAGATATCAATCTTCATTTTACAAATGAAGTAATTGAGGCTGAAAGGAAGGTGTTTGTTTGTTTTATACTGCTAGTAAATAGAGAAGCCATATCAATTCTAATGTTTGGTTCATAATAATAAATTTGTACATTTTGTTACACAGTGTCCTCATGCAGATAGTGATAAACCACAAAGTTTCAAAAATGTCTTCCAAAAGGTTAATATTTTTTAATGGTAGAAAAACAATAGCAAAAATTGAAAAAAAGAAGTGGTAAAAGTCAATCAGTTTCTCCTTTTCTTTTTTTAAATTCTAAGGAAAAAATATGAAAAGCTGCATTTAGAGTTAAGAGTGGTGAAGATTTCAAGTCATAGAAATTCAAATTATTTAGACTTATTGTTTTGTTTTAAATATATATGCATTAGAATTTCCTTAACACTAAGGAAAGTGAAAACGTAGAAAATGAGAAAAAAAAGAAAATAAAAATGATTAAGAAAAGTAAAATGAAGGAAAGGGAAGAAAATAGCAGTATTAAAACAATAGAGAGAGATGGTCAGAAGAAAGAAATAGAAAGAGGAGAGAGATAAGAGTAAGTGAAAGAAAATAGAGAAAATTATGAAATTAAGGAAAATAGAAATAAAGGAGATGATAGATATAGTAATAAAAGAATAGAATGCAGAGAAAGAAATTAAAGATAAAATGTGCAGGAAAAGAGAAAAGAAAATGATGGAAAGAGGAAGGAGGGGATGAATATGGATACAGAATGTGTTATAATTACTTCAAAACTAGTGTTCTTAGTCATCATAGAAGCTAAAAATTTAATTTCAAAACATAAAAAATAAAATGTTTAATGCTATGGAAGATGGTTGAAGAGTGGACACTAGAGAATGGGAAATGTAGAGACAAAGAAGAAGGAGCAATGGAAGACTCCCATAAAAGTAGCAGTTACGTGGGGTAGCTTTACTACATCTCTGTGATTTACTTCCTAACAATAATGTTATGTATTTAGAAAATCTCGCTATGACTGAAAGGAATATCTAGTTCCTATAACATTCTATAGCATTCTATGCACATAAAGTACCTAAAATAAAACTCAGAGGCAATGATTAGAGTGGTAGCAATGGTCACCAGGTTCATACATGCTGTTATAAATATCATGATTTCCTTTTATTTAAAACTTGAACTATATACATATATATGCATATTTTTCATTGACAGAAAATAGTCATTAAGAAGTATATTATACTCTTTTCATGGACTTATGAAGCTTTCAACTTCTGTATTAATTCCTTGTTTCATATTGGGTTGGAGCAATACTTAATATGATTTTAGTCATATTGCATTTCATAGAAAGTATAGAATGCTACATGTGAGTCTGAGATGAATGATTATTCTCTTGTTGTAGGGTTGAATGTTCTACATATAACTGTTAAACACCTTTCTTTTAAAGTATTGCTCGATTCTAATGTTTTCTTACTGATTTTTGGAATCAATAAGTGATGTTTTCCTGTTAAATATGAACATTCTTATCATTAACAATATTATATTATCTGTTTATTCATTTTGATCTTCTGCATCAATGTTGTACATTTAGTTGCTCTGATGTAGGATGAATATGTATTTGTAATGTTCATATGCTCTTTATTAATTGACTTCTATCCTCTTTATTAATTGACTATTCTATCATGATATAGTGACATCTTGTCTTTTCATAAATTTTTATCAGATTTATTCTTTTTTATTTTATGTGTGTCTTTTCTTAGTATGTTCCCCATGCGTCTATGATTTCTACAGATATCAGATGAGGTCAGGTTCTTTGGAAATGGAGTCATGGTTACTTAGGAGATATCATGTTGGTGCTGGGAATTGAACCCAGGTTCTCTGCAAGAACAACAAGCACCATTAGCTACTCCACTATCTCTCCTGTCTCCTAAATTTTTTAATAGGAACTCTTTTCATTCCTTGGTATAAATAACTCATGCTTTTTTCTTTTCACTTACATTAGATATCTTTGCCTCTATTCCCTCCTTTTCACCCTAAATGTGTCCTTAAACCTGAAGTAAGTTTGATGTAATTATTATGTAATTGATTTTTTTATTCTTTTCCATACATCCAGTAACATCATGTATTTTTATTAGAAAATTTTACCATTTATTCCCGGGAGCCATTCCCCGGCAGTAGATGGGTCCTGCAGAGGGTGTAAGGAGTTGGCGGGAGAAGAAATTGAGCCAGGCCATGCTGGTCAGGAGAATCTTGCAGCCTGACTGACTAGCAGCCAGAGTGTTTCTTTATTTATACAGAATTTAGTTAGCAGGGATACATTCATGATGTTCCAAAACAAAGACCATATCATTTTTGTTTTTGGATTTGTGTTTCACTTCCTTTTGCTCATCTTTTAGTCATCATTAATAAACTATGACAGAACAGAGTTATCATTTCTATTCATTTTCCCCCAAGTTTTGACATCATTAATAAACAGAGTTATCATTCTTACTCATAAACCCATAACCCAATTTTTGAGAATCTAGAGGCATATGATAGCCTGTGCTCAGGCTGGTTGTTTTGGTTGCTTCAAGGACATTAGACTAAAACAAAAATCTTCAACCACCCTGGGCATTTTGCCATGTCCCAAGCAATGTATTAACTCTTAGTGGTCAGAGTGCCCAGGAAAAATCCTCAGGCCAAAACTGCTGCAATTATTATTCAAATTCTGGCATAATACAATCAATGTTCACATTTATATCTTTATAGAATTGGTCTATGTCTAATCCTGGCATTCTGTTGTTCCTTGGTCATATAACATTATAGTGGTTCTACATGAGCTAACTTCTAAGAGAGGGAGGTCCTAACACCTCATACTTTTATCATCTTTCCACTCCATACTTTACTTATCAATATGTCTCTATGTAGGGCAGAGTTGTATGCCACATAATTGTCTGAGTGTACAGTAGGAAGAGCCTTGTAATCTGAACTGTGGCCAACTCCTCTAGCCCACCGGATCTTGTTGACCTTTTTGAATTTACTTTGTTGTGAATATCTTGTTCCAGTGTAAGTATAGGGACAAATGTTTCAAGAATGTCTCATAGCCTCATGAAGAGACCTCTGCTTTCTTCTTTATGTATCACAACCTCCAAGGCATAAGGAAGACCTTCAAGTAGATAAGGGTATTTCCCTCAAAGTGGGGGGGGGCAGAATAGTATGTTCAGGACTTTCAGGAGTAAGCTTAGAAGCAGCATTCCTTGGAGAAGGCATATATGATTCATAAGGAATTTTCCATAAATCCAATGTCCTCAAATTGTACAAATATTAAAAGTGCCCCAAGTATGTAACAGGTGGAGATGAAAACCAAAGGTGGCTTGGCAGCCATCACGTGGCTCAGCTTTGCTGGATCTTTGTCAAACAGCTGTGTTGGCTTTGTGACTTCTGCCATTCCATTCAGATATGGCTGTGCCAATTTATATTTAATTATTGATAAGGGGAGAATTAACTCGTTATTACTGATTTATAATTCCCCCTTCCTTTCCTGCTTTCTTATGGTCATTGTTGGGATTTGAATTATTTTTCTTCTTTAGTACTTGAGTTTCAATTCCATTTCCAAAATATTTTTGTTTGTCTCCTAGCTGCAAAGATATAGAAATTTTATCTGTATAGTCACCATAAACCTTGAGAGAAACATCTTTGGGCTCCAATGGTCTCGTTCAAGGTGATAATAACTTTGAATATTGATGATATAAAATAAGTTTAGAATTTTACTAGCTGAAGTCTGATGGTTTTGATTAATGTATGTTTTTTATATTTCATGTCATCGAAAAGTTTTGGGTAATGCAGTTATTTTTAATACTTTTGTCTTTTAACTTCAAGAGTATAAGTTACATTTAATTAAAAGTTACTGATACATTATTAGAGTATTCTGAATTTTACTGTATAATTACCTTTACTTGGAAGTTTATACTTTCATATGTTTTTGTGTTACTAATTAGTGTCTCATCATTTCAGCATGAAGAGGGCTTGGCATATTTTGTAATGCAGTCCCAGTGGTGATGTACTCCCTTATATTTTGTTTTGTTTTGTTTTTGTGACAGCTTTTATTTCTGAAGGACATTTTTTTTCTAGGTAAGTTGTTACTGTTTAGCTGTTGTATTAGTAGCTTTTCTTATTGCTGTTACCAAATAAATATCTAACAGGACACAACTGAAGGGGAGAAATGTTTGCTTTGTTCTATAGTTCATGGGTAAAAGTCTATCATTTTGGTGGATGCAGATTAGCTTGAGTGTGAGGTGACTGATCACACAGTATCCACAGTGAAGAGGCAAAGCAGAGAGAGGAGCAGGGGATAGCCTCTAGTGGTCCAGATCCTCCAGCAAGACTCTCTTTCCAAAACTGTCCACAGAATTCTAAAACAGTACCGACATCAAGAGATCAAGTGTTCAAACTCATGAGCATATGAAGGCACTTAACATTCAAATTACATTACCCTCTTAGTCCCCATACATTCATGGACATTTCATGATGTAAACCACATTTGTTCCAATTCTAAAACTCCCCATACTCTCTAAAAGTCCCAAGATACGTGAAAATGCCAAACTCTAAGCATCTTTTTTCTTCTTTCTCAGACTTAAACCAATCTCTTAACTGCAGTCTCTGTGCAATTAAAACAAAAAGTTACACACACACACACACACACACACACACACACACACACACACACACA
>CABHPR010133133.1:5876-43657 GCA_902168415.1 Peromyscus melanophrys | reverse complement strand
ACACACACACACACACACACACACACACACACACACACACACACACAAACACACAAACAAATATTCCCACTCTAAACAGTAGGAATGGGGACAAGGAAAGACTACACCAAAACAAAACTGAAAATATAGCAGGATAAACATCAAGCTCGAAGCTCCATTTCCACCTTCCAGCATGCATCATAGAATCATTTGTCTCCAGTAACATTAAGTAGTCCTATCCCTCTATTTCTTCTACCTGTAGCACATGTTACCTCTTTCTTGGGCTACTCTCTTCCATATATACAGTTTCCTTAATGTACATTCCATGGCCTCCCTATTTCCAAAGTCTAATTTGGGTTTCATGTTCATAGTTTCTTACAGTGGTCTCTTTGGACTACCTTGTAAGAAATATGATCCTATTGTTATACATTGTCTGGCCTCATTAGCCTTATGGAATCTTGATGTAGTTTGTGAGTGTAGTCCATCATAGTAGAGATAGCATGGTGACTTGAGCATGATTTGGCTAATTATACCATCCACAGACAAAAATACAAATATAAAAAGGAAATGAGACTCAGCTAGAGAACCTCAAAGTTGACCCCTAATGACTGACCTTCTCCAGCAAGTATGGTAACACAAAAGCATATAGGGTAAACATCAGACTCAAAGAATACTAGTAGTTTGTTTTCTTTTCCCCAGCACTCTGTACATGTATAAGATAGACTCTCATAACCTTATGGGAAACTCAATGATAGAATTGTATATGCTCTCTAGTATAAGATAAATCTCTTATCTATTTCATGGTTTCAGTGTGTTTTTTGCTATTATATTTTGACAGTTTTGTAGCTGGAGTTTTTCTGGTCCTGCCTAGCCCACAGTCAGGACAAATCTTTCTCACCCACCAGTCCCACAGCCTCTCAGACCCAACTGAGTAAACACACAGAGACTTATATTGCTTACAAACTGTATGGTCACAGCAGGCTTCTTGTTATCTAGTTTTTACATCTTAAATTAACCCATTTCTATTAGTCTATAAGTTGCCACGTGGCTCGTGGCTTACCCTACCTTACATCTCGCTTGTCATGGCGGCGGCTGGCAGTGTCTCCCTCTGCCTCAGCCTTCCACTTCCCAGAATTCTCCTAACTCATACAGGAAGTAGGTCTCTTGGCTGAGGGGAAGGACAGCAGCGGCAGTGAAGGGTAAGAAAAGATTTCTATCTCTTAGCTATTGCTCTGGCCTCTTGGGATTTTAACTCTGCAATTGGCTCTGTGTTTCTTATTTAATAAGACTGTTCATCTACACAGTTTGATTAGTTTATTTTTAGGTGAATATTTTTTGTAGACTTTTATGCTCCAGAACCCTGTGTTTCCGTATGTCCCCACTATTAGGAAGTTTTAAACAGTATGTCTTTAAAGACGCTTTCTCCCTTTGTTGATTCCCATGGGAGGCCTTTCTTTTTCTGAAGGGAGGTGGTGGATGAATGGATGGGAGCTGGGGACTAGATGGGAGGTGGGGGGATGGAATGGGAGAAGAGGAGGAAGGGGAAACTGTGGTCAGTGTGTAAAATTAATGAAAAATAATAATAAAAATAAGAAGCTTTCTCAGAGCTGGAGAGATGGCTCAAAGTTTAAGAGCACTGGTTACTCTTCCAGAAGACCTGGGTTCAGTTCCCAGTACCCACATGGCACCTCATAACTGCCTGTAATTACAATTCCAGGAGATCTGAAACCCTCATGCCAATGTACATTAAAAAAAATATTTCAAAGAAGCTTTCTTATACATTTTCTTTCTCTCTTCATTTTTATAATTCTACATTCTACAAATTTGTTTCTTTAAAAAATATTTTTTATATGTATATGAGTGCCTGCATGAAATATATGTATCACATGTATGCGTGGAACCTGAAGCAGTCTGTAGAAGTTGTTGGATTCCCTTGAACTCGAGGTATAGGTGGTTTTAAGCCCTGGTATGGGCATTGGAAACTGAACCCAGACCTTGTGCAAGTACAGAAAGCACTCTTAATTGTTGAACCTTCTCTCCGGCTCCACATGTTAGTTTCTTTATTGAGTATCATAAATTACATAGAATGCTTATGTTGTTTTCTGTTTTTGTTTTGTTTTGTTTGTTATTTTTGTTTCTTTCTTCTATGACTGGATAAGTCCAAATCACTTCTTTTAAATTATTCTATTTGATCAAGTCTGCCAGTAATGTTTTGTACTACAGTTTTCTTCTTTCTTTTTCAATATTCTCTGTCTCTTAGTTCTATTTATTTCTATTTTATGATCTATTGTCTTGGGCTTTCTATTTGTCCATATATTGATTTCCTGATTTTTTTGAGTTGTCTGCCTTCCCTTATAACTCATTAAATCACTTCAAAACACTTGTTCTGTGTTATTTCTCAACCTCTAGTTCTTTAAAATCAACAACTAGAATATTACTGCATTCATTTGACAGAGTTATATCATTGGGTTTTTTATGTTCCTTAAAGTCTTTGATGATTGTCTTCACATCTGAAAAAAAAGTATATTCTCATCTTTAGTTACTACTATAGAGATAAAAAAGACAAAACTAGCAATAAGAGACAAATGAACAAGAAAATCTCATTAGCCTGCATAGATCTTTTGAGTTTGTGTTAAACTACTCACAGTAGATTATCTTGCTCTGTACCTCTCTCTTCTAAGAGAGAATTCCTAGGATTGTCTACTCCCTCTCGGTATTTCAAAATCAGGGTAGGACTAAGAGTCTTTCATTTTTTACCCCAAGATTGTGCCACAAAATTCAGTTTGGGAAAGTCAGATGCCTAAGTGAGTAAAGGTGCTTTTTGTCAAGCCTTATAACCTGAGCTCCATGGGAGAGACACACACAGTGGAAGGACAGAAAAAAAACTTCTGTTCTCTAACTTCCTTATGTGTGTTGTGGCATGTGTGTTACATAATCCACATCCACGCATATTCCTCCCATCTCTCTCTCTCCCTCCTTCCCTTCTTCTATCCCCCTTTTCTTCTCTCCCACCTCTGTCTCTCTCATTGTCTGGCTTTCCCTTAACTTCCATGCAAATGTACATGGGTAATGGTCACACAAAGCAGAGAGTGAGGCACATGGAGTATTGGTGTTGCTTGTGGGTAATTGGGGAAATAGATCAGAGGAAAAACATACCAATAGCTCATGACACTCTTTGAGAAATAGGATGATTGTTGATTAGGTTGAGTTCTAAATAAAATTTCCTGCTACTATGCACTTGACTATTCTTAGCATCCCCATTCAGGTATTATGATATCAGCGTTGGTGATTTTTGTTGATTGAGAAATGAAACTTATGAGTAGTAGTGCCCTGCATGGATGTTGGTTATTAAGTGTTCATGACACTTGTTTTCCCCTTTGTGAGAAATCTTGAATATGGCATAGGAGAGGAGTGGTATCACTGATGGCACAGAGTTTTGCCACCTTTGCTGAAGTTTGTTACAAGTAATATGAAATTGTACCCCACACCCTTATTATTACATGTTTTGCCAAGAATACCCACTGTAACTTCTTTTCTTGACTCCTGAACCTCCAAAAAGTCATTCTTGTCCATTGAGAGTGTCATCTCATTTCAAGTTTCTTTGGAGATATGACAGTTGAAAATTCCTAGTTAATCATCATGGTTAAAATTTAGATAATTTTATATTCTTCAATAGAAAAATATTTTAAAGATGACTAAGCACACTTTAGAATGAGTTTTACATTAATTGCCTAAAATATATTTTGCAGTTTTTTCTTTATCACATTCAATTTTTGTCTTGACTTTAGTCTCAGATGCAAATAACACTTTTGTTTTCTGAATCGTTCTCCACACTCTCTTGATATTGGTACGAGATTCATTTTATTCTTGTGAATTATTTCTATACACAATGTTCATTTTCATTGTATCTATATCAGTGTTCAACATAGAAAGAGAGTTAACTCTCCAAAAATGGAAAAACGGCTGTTTCTATGAACTACACCTGTGATGGGGAACAAAGTGTGTATACAGATAGTGCACTTCTCAATATGGCATTTCTTTTCTTTTCTGTTTTACTGCTTGTAGACCACTTGGCAGACAAGGTGCATCTTTAAGCTACATGTAAGAGAGTTGATTAACTAGTTCAACTCTAAACCACAAATCAGCAAGGGCCCACTGTGTATAGCTTTCTTTATAACAGTCCCTCAAAGGCATCCTTTAGTTTGGAAATTTATGAAGACCATGATAGGGTTTCTGGAGAATGACTATAAAATAGTAGTTCTCAAAACTGACCCTGTCCTTGAATCAACCTGGGGAGCTTGTTAAAAGAGTCCCAAACCTCACATGGTTTTCGTTTCACATGGCTAGGATTCTTTTTTTCACTGCAGTGTTTTTATTACTAGGTCTGAGAATGTCTTTCTACAAGCTTTGAAATTTAGGTTGTTAGCAATCTATTCCTATTAAAAAGGCTT
This sequence comes from Peromyscus melanophrys, assembly GCA_902168415.1. Taxonomy (NCBI): domain Eukaryota; kingdom Metazoa; phylum Chordata; class Mammalia; order Rodentia; family Cricetidae; genus Peromyscus; species Peromyscus melanophrys. The sequence continues at coordinate 39,227 of CABHPR010133133.1, read as the reverse complement.
GAGTCATTGCATTATAAGTAGCATGACTTGCTAGTATTTTAGTTCAGGGAGGAATCTAAATACTAAACATAATTATGAAAATTTTCAATTGATTAGGGGTCTTTCAAATGATTTTCAACCAAACTGCATTTTTCATGGATCATTGTAACAGTACCAAGAGACAGAGAGGGAGCAATGAAGAAAGCAGGGCAGATCAAAATCATAGAAAATCCTGAGATTTGGAAAGAAGAGTTAGAACATCCAACAGACAGCAAAGGAAATGTTTACAAAAAAGTATAAAAAATGACCTGTCTAATTTTATGCAGGTGTGAATCCTGCAAGCTACAATAATGACCTGCCTGACAAGATATGCCAATTGGTACAATAGTGTCATGAATATTATGTGTGTAACTAGTTACTTTTTTAAAGTTGGATTTAAGGCTTACTCCAAGAGTTGTAATCCATACCTGACACTGTCAATTAAATCCAATAAAAAGTGATAACTTTCCTCCTCTGGTAGCATTCATAGAACTTTTCGGCACTATGAAAATTAACCAGTAGGGATGAAACTTCAAGATGAGTTCCAGGTAAATTTCTGTATGTTCTATGACTCAAGTATGTTGTGTCTTTAGTAACTACATTTTACCATTAAGTGCTGGAGGGTAACCAAGAACATTGGCAATGTTCTGTAATGTTTGGATGGAAGACAATGGGACTCTTTTGGTCAACAACTCAAAAAGTAGTAACTAATTGCTGGAACTGGAGGGTTTTTTTTTTTTGGTAACATATGACATCTAGTTGTAACATTGTCCTTCTTTGTAGGGCAATGCAAATTAAAATCCATTTGTTATTATTATTAATTGTCATTTATAAACTACTGAATCACATTAGTGCTGCTCATAAACTCACTGATAAAAGATTACCCATGGGAATATAGGAAACCTACCAGTGGCCACACCCCCAAGGGAAAATGATTCTTCCTTCCCTAGCAGCTACTCCATGTCAAAGCTCCTTAGCTGTGGGTAGGCTTTGTGAGTCAGTATTATATCTGTCCTGGAACTTTGACTGGACTGATCTTTTATGGGTGTTATTCAGGTAACCATAGTCACTATGAGTTTATTAGGGCAATGTCCATGTCATGTCCAGATGACAGCATTTCACTTTCACAGAAATTGTCCCTATTCCGTAATTCTTCTGCACACTCTTCCTTGATATTTCTTTAGCTTTGCAAGCAGGGGGTTGACATTGCTCTTCTACTTATGGTTGAGCTCTCACAGTCATGTATTCTGAGAACATCAATGTGTTATCAGACGATGTATGAACAGCTACCTATTGCATAAACAAACTTCTCTGAGCACAGCTGTGAACAGCCTACATCTATGTATATAGACATCAACATTTAAATAGAACCCTGACAATGTGATCACTTAACAAAATGACAACAACTCTACATTGCAACATGTAGAGTTTTGTACTGTGTAAAACCATTGATGCCTTTGCTCTTCTAATGGTCAGTAAAACAGTTCAGCACCATGAAATCTAACCATCTGAGAGGAGATTTCCTTGTTTGTTCATGATTGATTTCTGTATGTACTGAAACAAACGTGTCTGGAGTCTTCACCAAAAGCATTGTATTTAGCTCATACATTCTGATCATATTCAATCATTTGTGGCCTTCAGGAAAGGAACTCAATCTGGAACATATGCAAACACCATGGAGTAAAGGTGATTTCTGGTTTTCTTTGCATGTCTTGTTCAGCTTGCTTTCTTATACAGCCCAGGACCAATAGGCAAGGCATGAGATTATCCACAGTGGAGTGGGCTCTCCCACATCAATCGTTAATCAAGAAAATGCCCCACTGACTTATCTACAGGTCAATTGAGTAGAGATATTTTCTCAGTTGAAGTTCCTTCTACAGAGATATCTCCTGTGTGTGTTAAGTTGACAAAAGATAACCAGCATAAATATTTACTATCTGCTTATTGTGGTCAAGCAAGGGAAATATTAATAGTCTATATTATTTGAGGGGCTTCAAGGACTCCTCTAAACAATAACACATAGAGATGTATCCTATTCCTAGAATTGAGATTTTGTTGGAGAGGTATATTATAAGAGTAAATTTCTGTACACATGATTTTCCTACCCCATTCACTTTGGTTAACTCTTCCCTATGTACCTTCATCTTCAAGTATCCTCATTTCTCCAATATCTCCATCTCCATTCATGCTTACACTATTTTCCCGTAATACCCCAAATGTATTTTCATTTTACCTATGGTTTACTGTTCCCCTTCCCTTAAGATATTTATCTCAGTATCCCCTTTTTAATTTCATGGTTTCTACAGACATTACAAGTTAAATAAACAAATATAAAGATTTGAAGATAGGATCAAAATATGAGGATGAATATGTGACATTTCTCTTTTGGGGTCTGAGTTGTGTCACTCAGTATAACTGTTTTTAGTTTCATGTGTTTACCTTTGAATTTCACAATTTAATTTCATTTACAACTTTATAAAGTACCATTTTGTATATGTACCAGTCTTTCATTATTGATTCATCTGTTGATAGACATCTAGGATGTTTCCATTTCCTAGATATTATGAATAGAACATAATGAACATGGATCTATAGATATTTCTACATTGTTATATAGATTTTGTGTATCTATCAGAATTGGTAGAGCTGCATCATGATTGTTTTATTTGTAGTTATTTTTAAACTTCCAGACAGATTGACAAAGTGGTGCATTAGTCAACAATCCAACAAATGATGTGTAAGAATTCACCTTTGTCATTAGTATTCTTGATGATGGCTATTTTGACTAGGATGAGATGAATACTTTGATTTAATCTGAATTATACCTGATACTACAAATATTGAATGGATTTTAAACATTTATTAGCCATTTATATTTCTTCTTCTTTTGAGAAGTTTTGTGGGTCATTTTTAATTGAGCTGGTAGCTTTCTAGGTATTATATATTCTGACCAAATGTAGTCAGAAGTTTTCCTGTGTCCCTCCTGGTCCTGTAGCCTTTCAAACCCAAGTAAACACATGGAGGCTTATATGAATTAATAACTGGATGGTCTATGGCAGGCCTCTTGCTAGCTAGCTCTTATATCTTTTTTATTTTATTTTATTTTTCTTTATTAAGAAATCTTCTACTCACTCCTCATGCTATCCACAGACCCCCCCCTCCTCCCTTCTCCCACCACTCAGCCCTCTTTCCCAAGCCACCCTGCATCCCCACATCCCCCCAAAATGAGGTCTCCCATGGGGAGTCAGCAGTAGCTCCTATATCATAAATTAATTAAAATATAATCTTAAATTATATTTAAGATATAAAAGCTATATCTTAAATTAACCCATTTCTATTAATCTATGTTTTGCCACGTGTTCTGTGGCTTACCAGTTTGCTGGCATCTTGCTTCTCCTTCAGTGGTGGCTGGCATCTCTGCAGACTCTGCCTTTTTCTTTCCTGTCTCTCTCTTTCAATTTCCCACCTTCCTCTGAGCTGCTATAGGCCAAAACAGCTTTATTTATTAGCCAATGGGAGCAACACATACTCACAGCATGCAGAAAGACATCCCACAGCACTTCCCCTTTTCTGTCTAATCAAAAAGGAAGGTTTTAACTTTAACATAGTTAAATTACATATCAAGCAGGAATTACAGGTACAATAGCTAGTCTATTTGTATTTGACAAAATTAAAGAAAATACTCTATCATCTGTCATATTTCATTGAGTCATCTTTCAGATGTTTGGTTGGCAAAGATTTTCATCCATCCTGTGGTCTGCATTTCACTCTATTGGCAGTGTCTTTTTCCATAAAGTAACTTTTCTGTGTTTTTTATTTTGTGTGTGTGTGTGTGTGTGTGTGTGTGTGTGTGTGTGTGTGTGTGTATGTGTGTGTATTATAGGACTTATTTTGTATCTACAGGTGTCTTTTTTAGAAAGTCTGTACTTGTGTCTGTATAGTGAAGCATATTTCTGACTTTTTTACCCAGTACTTTCAGAGTATTATTAGGACTTACACTTTGTATAAGGCAATTTATTTTCATTCTGCTGTATGTTGATATCCAGGTTTGTCAGCACTATTTTTTGAACATGCTATCCTCCTTCTAGTGTGTATTTTTGGAATCTTTGTCAAAATTTCGGTATCTGTAGTTGTGTAGGGTAATATCTGAGTTCTCAATTTTTGTCTACTGACATCTATGTGTGTTTTTGTGCCTGTACAATGCTATTTTCTTAGTATGAATCTGTACTACAATTTCAAATCAGGCCTAGTAATACCTGCTTTAGTGATTCTTTGTGTTTCTGATGGTTCCATGTAAACTTTAAGATTTTTTTTTATATGTGATGAGTAACCCTAGAATTTTTATTTTAATTGCATTGAATCTGGAGATTGTTTTTGTAAAGTGGCTGCTTTAAGGCAAATAAAGAATTTATTTCACTGAATTACTTTGGATCATGCTGTTCATCATGCCAATGGAAAACAAACTAGGACCACATTAATGCAGGACATCACAAAGATATAGAATTCTAACTATTGAAAAGCTTTATAACTCCTGATTTTAATAATCCACTCTCCTTAAGTTTACTTTTAGCATGTGCTTTGATAAAGCTTAATTCCCTCTACCTTGTCTTTCTGTAGAAATGTTAAATTTGCTACCTTGTTGTTCTTCTCTTTAATTTATTTAGAATTTATTGGGCTTTATGTGAGCAAGAGTTGTTGGGACCAGGGATGGATGGAATACAGGGACGAGTGGCCAAATGAATGGAAACACATGAACTGTGAACCAATGGCTGAGGGGCCCCCAACTGGATCAGGCCCTATGAATGGGTGAGACAGTTGATTAGCTTGATCTGTTTGGGAGGCATCCAGGCAGTTGGACCGGGTCCTGTGCTCAGTGCATGAATTGGCTGTTTGAAACCTGGGGCTTAGCAGAGACGCTTGGCTCAGCCTGGGAGGAGGGGACTAGACCTGCCTGGACTGAGTCCACCAGGTTGATCTCAACCCTCGGGGGAGTCTTTGCCGTGGAGGAGATGGAAATGGGGGGTGGGCTGGGGGGAGGGGGAGGGAGGGCGGGGCGGGAGGGGGGAGAATGGGGGAATCCATGGCTGATATGTAAAGTTGAATTATATTGTAAAATAAAATAAAATAAATTAAAAAAAATTTATTGGGCTGAATTCCAATGAACACCTTTGTGATTACTCTATTTCTTCTGTCATATTCCCTGTCCTTTTAATTTGACTTTTAAAGTAATTTGTATTAAATAAAGATCACCTTTCCTAAAATTTTTATGGTATTATTTTATTAATGCCAATAGCTACATTTTATTTATTATTTAGTATGGAAAACCTTTCATAAATCCACCATAGTTTCATCTATATGAAGCTGCAGAGTTTATTCAACTGAAATATCATTATCAATAAAGAATAATAATAAGGTGACAGAAGAATGGAAAGGCCACTTTTGTCCCTTAGCAGTTAATTACTAACTAAATTGTTAAAGTAACAGATACAATATCCTCTTTTTTAAATATGTATTCCTAAAAGTATATTTGTGAAAAGTTAATTTTGAAAACCTTGTTGACATTAAAATGAAGTAGATAAAACACATATTATGGGTGGTATTTAGAAAAGAACAGATTAAAAAACAATACATTCTATTTTTTAAATAACTTCCTAAAATACATTTATCCCCTATGGGCTCTGTAGCTGCAGTTATCTCCAGTCCCGCCTGGGCCAGCAGCCATTCAGACTCAAATAAACATACAGATACTTATATTATTTAAACTGTTTGGCCTAATGGCTCAGGCTTCTTGCTATCTAGTTCTTATATCTTAAATTAACCCATTTCTATTAATCTATAAGTTGCCATGTGGCTCGTGGCTTACTGGTACCTTACATCTTGTTTCTCATGGCAGTTGCAACTGGCAGCTGGCAGCATCTCCTCTCTCAGCCTTCCACTTCCACCTTCTCTTCTCTCTTTGTCCTGCCTAAACTTCCTGCCTGGCTACTGGCCAATCAGCACTTTATTTATTAGCCAATCAGAGCAACACATTCAGAGCATACAGAACATCCCACAGCAGAGCTCCCAAAATGTTATTATTATTCCTTATGGATACTGGGATTAGTATTTCAATTGAATAAACTTGGCAGCAGATAAAAGTTATCATGATAGTTAATCTCTAGAGGCAGATTTGGGTTCCCAGTTCAACCACTTTGATTTGTTAGCAAATTTCTTTACTTTCATGGTTATTACATTCATTGTACATATATAATTCAGCAGTGACAAATTTAACTTATCTCACTGATTGTTGAGATCAATTAAGAAAAAATGTTTATATTAATATATAATTAATATTAAAATGTTACTGCTTTTATTACTAATAATAACCACATTAATTTAAAGTAAATCTTCTTCATTGGAATGAGACTGTGTGTATCTGTCAGGATTAGTGCAATTTACCGAATAGAAAAAAAAATAGTTTTGCTGGTAAAAATATCTAAAACTCTATAGACATTAAATCCCATATAATTATTTTGTATTAATAAAAAACGTGTCTTAAATAAGTAAAGCAATCTCTTAATATGCTTATTTTGTAATAATTAAGTATGTAGAGAAGATTTTTGAAAAAATGATGTAAATATCTAAAATCAACAAATGCTTCTATAAAATTATTGTCCCTTTGAAAGAATTAACCAAGAAAAAGAAAAAAAAACTCCTACTTGAGCAAAATTAAAAAGAGGTAATAGAGAACATTTTTTAAATTATCCTATGATGGTCTCTTAAGTGGTATAAAATAAAATGTAAATATATTAAAATCACAGAAAATGGATATAATAAAAGATCCCTTAGATATTAAAACTAATGATTGTATAGTGAGTTTTAAAATATATACTTAAAAATTCTTTGAGAGTTTCATAGAGTGAATTTGATCGTATTTTCCCATCTCCCTGAACTCTGCTCCCTCCTTTCCACACCTACTCAACTTTGTGTCTTCTTGATTTTTGGAGCAATCCATCCTGGTTGTGTGTTTGGCTATTCACTTGAGAAGCTGCTGCAACAGCCGTACATTTAGAGTAAAGGAACTATCCCTCTCCCAAGAGCTGTCAGTTACCAATAGCTCTTCAGCTAAGGTTAGGGCTTTGTGACCCCCCCTCCCACATGCTGTGAAATTGTCTCTCTTAAGTTTACACAGATTATGTGTATACTGTTACAAGTGCTGTAAATTTATATGTGCATCTTCCATGTTGTTTCTGGAAAAGATTGCTTTGTTGTAGTCATCCACAATCTCTGGCTCTTATAATCGTTTCACTCCCTATTTTACTTACTGTTCTATTGTGTGGAGACACTATGAGGAAGACAGCTTATAAAAGAAAAGCATTTTCTTTGGGATTTGTTTACAATTTTAGAGTGCTAGTTCATGATCATCATGATGGGGAGCATGTTGGCAGGCAGGGAGCTGGAGCATTAGCTGAGAGCATATATCCTGATTCATGGAAAGGATGCAGACAGAGAGAAAGACTGGGTCTAGGATAGGCTTTCAAACCCTCAAGGCCCAACCTCAGTTCCACATCTCCTCCAACACGGCTGCACCTCCTATTCTTTCTTAAATAGTCTGTCAACTGGGAACCAAACACTCAAATATATTAGTTTATGTGGGACATTCTCACCAAAACCACACCACTCTCTTTTGAGATGATGTAGAAACTTTGGCATACAGATGTTTGCTATAGATGTTTCAATTGTGGCTAAGCATTCTACAGTCACTTAATCCCTGCATGTTGTTTTGTTGTGGGTCTCTGTGTTGACTGATACCTAATGAAAATAACGCTTCCTTGATGATGATTGACAGATGCACTAAGTGTATGGATATAATGATAAGTAGTTAGGACTACATATAATATAGTGTCTCTTTAGAAGAGTAATATTAGTAGGTTGTGCCCTAAAGCCTGTTGGACTTAATTACAGTGCCAGGTATGCTTCCATCTTGAGGAGGGAGCCTTAAATATAAGCAGAAAGTTGTTGTATATTTTCCTTACCTTCATGCCACTCCACAATTTCCACAGTGGAATACTATTCAGCTATAAAGAAAAAAATCAATTATGAAATTTGCCATAAATGAATGGAGCTGGAAACAATTGCTCTTAGTGAGGTAGCCTAGACCAAGAAAGACAAATGACAACTTTTATTTGTCATTTGTGAATGTTAAACTTGAGTATTGAGATATGCATTTCATTTGAAATAGCCACAGATTTTAGGAAATGAGTAAGGTGCCATGGGGGAGGAAACTTCTTTCAAGGGACAGAATACCTTAATATAAATGGGGCTGAGGGATAAAGATATAGACAGGATTAAATGGGCAGAGAATGGAATACTACCAGGGTTATACCTAACACTAAGTAAATTGTGAACAAGTCATATGAAAGACTACTAATGCAGAAGCTTTATAAAATATATACATACACATATATAAAAAGAATTTAAATGAAGTTTTACTATAACTAGGTAATAGCACCCTTACTAGACACTACCAACTAACAAATAAAAAGCATAGTGTCAGGAATGTTACCACATTTTGAGTTGTTGGTCAGTGAGTTTCCAGACACTGAGATATTAATATTTTGCCATAGCTCTTTGTTGCTCTCCAGAAATGGAAGGTAAAATCCTATTGTTGAAGTCATCACTTATGTAAATTATAGAACATGGAGAAATCAAATCAGTTCAGACCTGAAAGCTTCATCCATACTGTCTAGCTTTCCCAGTTACTGGAAGGTGCTATGTATGCTACTGGAGGAGAAAAGTAACTATCAATCTTACCCAACTGTGAGCTTTGTGATGAATGATAGCTATCAGCCTGGTAAGAAGTGCCACCCTCCCACATGCTGTGAAATTGTCTCTCTTAAGTTTACACAGATTATGTGTATGCTGTTACAAGTGCTGTAAATTTATATGTGCATCTTCCTTGTTGTTTCTGGAAAAGATTGCTTTGTTGTAGTCATCCACAATCTCTGGTGTAATTGTGGCATCAATATCATGGGTGTATAATCAATTTTTTATCAAATGGTGAAAGCATGAAAAATTCTTATTATTTTAATTATTACAAAGCATGAGGAAAGTGCAAAATTTTCCAACTCATGCTATCAGATTAGTTGAACTATGATTTTAAATTATTTCATAGAGAACCACCCAAAACTCTTGTTCCTTAGTTAACACATAAGTTAATAAGGACTAATTAACATAAAAGTTAAAAAGCACTGTGGTGGTACATGCCTATAGTATCATCACTGTAGCTGAAATTTTTGGGTCCCACCAGGCACCCGCAGTCCCGTGGCTTGCTTATAAAATAATCACATTGAGGCTTAATATTAATTGCAACTGCTTTGCTATTAGCTCAGGCTAAATATTGACTAGCTCTTACACTTAAATTAACCCATAATTCTTATTTATGTTTAGCCATGTGGCTTGGTACCTTTTCCCAGTTCTGGCTTCACATCTTCCTTCTCATGGTGGCGGCTGGCAGCTTCTCCTGACTCAGCCTTCTACTTTCCAGAATTCTCCTCTCTGCTTATCCCGCCCACACTATTCTTCCTGCCTGGCTACTGGCCAATCAGCATTTTATTTATCAATCAATCACAGCAACACATTTCACAGCATACAGAAAGACATCCCTAGCACGTCCCCTTTTCTTTTTTTCAAAAAAGGAAGGTTTTAACTTTAGCATAGTAAAATTACATATAACAAAACAGTTATCAAACAAAATTTACAGTTACATTATCTAGTCTATAATATCTAGTCTATTTGTATTGGCAAAATTAAAGAAGATATACTATCTATCCTATATTTGTGAGTCTAAGGTTTCATATCTAACTTATCTTTTATCATAACTAAAGAAATTATAACTATCTAGTCTTCAACTACATCAAAGACCTCAGAAGGATATACTATTACCTGAGAAATGGGAGAAGGACACAATCAACTTTCAGGAGTCTTCCGAGTATAGACAGAGATAGCTGGCATCCTGGACTGTCATCCAAAGTTCCTCTGTAAAGTCGGGGCATCTGTCTTGAGCCCACAGGCCTAGAGTCTCTCAGTCACTTCTCTCTGTGTCCTGTAGAATGTCTGGCAGTTTCCTCTGCAAAGCAGGAACCTGAAGGATCATTTTGCCAAGCAAAGTTCAGTGGTCACCTTCCTATGGGTACTTCATGTCCAGTTGATCAAGCAGTCCAGGCAAGAACAGTTTCTTGGCCAAATGGCTATTTTTCCCAAAAAGATAAATTTTGTATAGTATGTCTTCGATAACTATCCTCTTCCTTGACATATTTGGTGCTGCCAGAGCAGATATGTCTCATTATCCTCAAAGTCTAAGTTTCTAAAACATTTTAAATCCTATATTCTGTAGGTCTTTGAAGTGTTTGAAGATTACCTACCTAATTGAATTATATCTATGTATACCTAGAAAAATTAACATGACTATAAGTTTGATTATCATAGATGACTACTTATTAATCTGTATTTCTTAATTATCCATTACAATTTAAGTGAGTTACATAAATCTAATACCTCCAAAGAGAGTAGAAATATATATACAGTATAACAAAATTAAGTTTAAACTTGCATCAATACACTAAAATCCGTAGCAATGTAAAACATTTTAAACAAGTTGCTCTTTAAAAGTAGGTTCAATAATCCACCCTTTTATCCTATCATATCTATATTTCCATATCATATCCTCCTTTCTCTTTTAGAAAGAGACTGGCTATGACAAATAACAATTTGTAACCAACAACCTAAACAAAGACAAACATCCATAATCCATTTTTTTTCGGAATGTGGACGTAGTTTTCTAGGCTACTTCCTGTTGATAAAGGGCATTGTATTCTTATGAGAATATTGAGAAAATTCAAGAAAATGGTCAAGTCCTGACTGGAATAGTCTGTGATTTTGTATTTTTTGAGCCTGTTGCCTTGAAGCTGTTTGGATGATGGATCATCTGGGCCATGGTGTCATTGGAGACCTTTCAGGGGGTCTTGACTGGTCAAACCATATTAGCCTGGTAGCAATCCACAGGTTCTCATTTTCTGCGGAAATAAAAGCAGGACCTCTTTTCCAAAGTAATGTATCTTTAGATATAGATTTTGAAATCAAGATATCTTTAAAATATACATATTGATTTAACTCAGCAGCTTTTACAATCAAATGTCTTTCTGTAGTTAAAAATCCTAAAGATAACACAATCCAGATTTTCTGTGTAATATCCATCTTTACGTGGCTTACTTTTTTTTATATTACCTTTACGGTCTCTTTAAAGACTTTATATTTTAAAATTGTTTCTTTATATAACTGCATATATTACTTTTTTCCCTCTCTTTCAAGCCTATGTGCATTTTTCACAAATTGTAAACCATGTAGAGGGTTTATCCAATCTGAATCTGTCTTATTGTGAATCTATTGCTTTAAACTGCAGCATTTCTGCCCACCTCAGCTTCCCAACATGGCGGAACTATGTTTACCACCAGCTCTGGGAACCAGGCTCCCACCAACTCTGGGAAGCAGTGGGTCTATGCTTTTATCAAAGCAGCGTGTAGCCCCAGAAACCTTTTTTTTTTAAATTAGTAAAAGCTAAATCTGCCACCCAGTACATTGTGCAGCTTGGAGATACCACTGTGTACCCTGGTGAAAATCCATTCACCATGCTGCACTCAAGCCCACATGTGAACCCGCCATACTGTAGCTCAAAACTTGCCTGAGAGATACAAGTAGGAAGCTGTTTTTAGCTCTGCTTTATAATCTTTTCCTTTTCTTTTTCTTTTTTCTTTTTTTTTAAAGCTTTCTCAGGTTTTAGGTGGAAACTCTTGACCCACGTTTTGGTGCCATTTGTAGCTTAAGTTTTCCAGTTCCGTCAGGCACCTGCAGTCCCATGGCTTGCTTATAAAATAATCACACTGTGGCTTAATATTAATAACAACTGCTCAGCCTTTAGCTCAGGCTAACTGTTGACTAACTCTTACACTTAAATTAACCATAATTCTTATTTATGGTACCACATGGCTTGGTACCTTTTCCCAGTTCTGCCTGCACCTCTTGCTTCTCATGGTGGCGTCTCCTGACTCAACCTTCCACTTCCCAGAATTCTCTGCTCTCCTTGTCCTGCCTGTACTATACTTCCTGCCTGGCTAATGGCCAATCAGCATTTTATTTATCAATCAATCACAGCAACACATTTCACAGCATGCAGAAAGACATCCCTAGCACATCACTTGTGAGCCTGAGGCAGGAAGAACACAAGTTAGAAGCTACATTTGGCTAACAGTGACTTCAAGGACATCCTGAGATGCACACCACCACCCTGTCTCAGAGGACCACAAATAAAAAGGAAGAAAAAGTTTTCATTTCCTTTTATATTGAGATTGCTTATTTGATTTTTTGTGTATTTATATTTTTACAGTTTTTTCTTTTTTGAGAGGGAGAGAGAGAGATGGAAAGAGATACAAAGTTGGGTGGATATAGAGGTAGGGGAGCTATGAGGAGCTTAGAGATGGAAAAAAATATAATGAAATTTATTTTATGAAAAATATTTAAAAATAAAAATTAAGAGGAAAGAAATCAAAACACAAAACTCAAAATGCATTACAAATGGAAGAATTCAATATTGTAAAGTGTCAACCTTCCTCCAAATTTAATTAATAAGTTTATATGCAATGTCAGTTATAAACTTACTAGATGTTTTCAGAATGTGGTAAAAAATCTAATTTTTCTTCTTGAAAGAAAAATGTGGTGGATTATTAATTTTAGAAAAGGTATAATAGACAGAATATAAGGCTTGTCCTAGCAGTTATCAAATCATAAAAGTAGCCTGAGCTACATAAAACCTTGTCTCAATACCATGACCATCACCACAACAAAACCAAATTAACAAGGAAGGTATAGGTTGATGAATATATACTACACATATTACTAATTGCTTAGAATAAATTAGCCAGAATTTTACTTCACTCTGAAATAAAAATACATTTCAGCATATAGTTTAATATAAACAAAAACTACACATGGAAAATGTAAGGAAATATTTTAATATTAGACCCAAGAAGGTGTACATAAGTATGATGTAAAACTCATAAATTTAAGAGGGCAGATGAAATATTTGGCAATATAAAATAACAAACTCAGTGATGTTTTTGGAGGTTCTTTGTCTCATACCACTTTGTCAGAGCTTTTTTTCTTTTTCAAACTTACAGATCCTTTGCCTATATATTATGGTTTCTAGTATTGTTTTCTTATGGGATTTCCATGTGTGAGAACATGTGTGTCTCTAAGTCTATATGGGTTTTCTGAAATTTTCCTTTGGTTTATTTTCTTCTGTATGTTTGTTTTGTTCTACTCTATTTTTTGTTTTTATGTTATATCATCATTATTATTTAGATTATTGTGTGTATTCTTATGAGACAGAGAAAGAAAGGATTTGGATTTGGGTGGGTGGGGACATAGGGAAGATCTGGGAGTATTTGAGGGGTAACTATAATCAATATATTGGATGAAAAAAATTTATTTTCAGTTAAAAAATAAAATAAGTATTTCCTTTTCTCACAGGTAAACTATACAATAAGCAGAGTTTAAAGAAATAACAGACTAAGAATATATATCAATACGTAAGTCAGGCAAAGGATATTTTTCTCTTCTATCAAAGGACAGGGCAAATGACTATCAAGATTCTATTATGCTAAAACTCTTTAGTGGTTAAGGAGATTTCTGGCTGTGTCTCTACAATGTATTCAAAACCTCCAAATATGCATGAAGTTTGAGAACACTTTCTAAGGTAATTGCACCCTCTTCTTTTTTTTCCCTCTGTCAAAATCCATACTTTACCATGGACTTTATGTTTTATTTACAATCAGTCTGTGTCCTTTAGTTATTCAGGCAAGAAACAAGGGAAAAAATTTTATCTACTAAAGCAAACAAACAAAAATATTGGGAATAATAAATTTATCTTTAGTGCTTATTATGGAAGTCTAATAGAGTACTGTGAATTACTAGTTTGACAGTGCATTTAAGTCTCCAAATATTTAAGAGCAGTTATTAACTCATATAAACCCTTTTTGAAACTGAAACTCATTATTAAAGCAGCTATAGAAAATATATTAATCAATATTTTTGTTCAGATCATATCTACAAAAGGCATAGTTCAGTACTCAATATTATCTTTCAAGCCAGTATTCCAGTCCTAATATGCTTCTTTCAGTGTGTACCAATGGGTATATATGGCAATCCACTCTGTACATAATGCATATGTAAAGAAGTTTGGAATTTTTCATCTCTTCTTATGATGGAAAGAGTTTTTCTCTTTTTGTCTTGGTAGTGATTATTTGCTGTTAACAGGAACTTAAAACAACAACAAAAAATCCAAACAAACAAACAAACAAACAAACAAAACAACTTCTTTTGTTCTCTAATTTTAGAGCCTAGAACTCAGATGTGATTTTAATGCTTAAAATTTACATCCCTACATATGGAATGGACTCCAAAAAGCCAATTCATGCTAGGGATAAATCCTGGTCCCACTGCCAGGGACCTCACAAGCTGCCCAAACCACACAACGGTCACCCATGTTCAAAGGTCCTAGTTTGGTCCTATGCAGGTTCCCTAGCTGTCAGTCCAGAGTTCATGAGTACCCACTAGCTCTGGTCAACTGTCTTTGTGGTTTTCCTTATCATGCTCTTGACCCTGTTGCTCATATAATCCCTCATCCCTCTCTTCAACTGGACTCTTGTAGCTCTGCCCAGGATCTCTGTATCTGTTTCCATCAGTTACTGGATGAAGGGTCTATAATGACAATTAGGGTATACACCAATCTGATTACAGGAGAAGGCCAGTTGAGGCACCCTCTCCAATATTGTTAGGAGTCTTAGATGGGGTCATCCTTGGGGGATGGGGTTGGAGGAGGTGAGGTGGAGAGTGGCAGGAGGGGAGGGAGGGGGTACTGTGTTTGGTATGTGAAATGAAAAAACAACAAAAACAAAAACAACAAAAAATTTACATCCCTAGAGAGGAAATAATGGCTAGTGGGAAATCCACATTTTGTACAGATGGCACTTACTTGTTTATAGTATTTTTTCTGCCATACTTGGGATCTTACACTGATTTAACAATGGTCCATAACTTTGAATCTAGTTTTTATATGAGTGCATTAAGCTTATTTTATTTCAGTATGGGAAAAACATAATCATACACACAAACCATTATTATATATAAAAATTCTAAAAATGTTAGACAAGCAAGACAAAATAAGGTAATAGTTCCTGTGGATATAACATTCCACTGTAAATGTCTAGTTCAGTATCTGCATTTAGAAAAGAAAAGATAACATCTGTCATGGCTACTACTTTAATCAACTTCATAATATATAGAGTTATTTTAGAAGAGGGAGCCTCACCAGGCAGTGGTGGCACACACCTTTAATCCCAGCACTCGTGAGACAGAGCCTCATGGATCTGTATGAGTTCAACATCAGCCTGGTCTGCAGAGTGAGATCCAGGACAGGCACCAAAACTACCCAGAGAAATCCTGTCTTGAAAAAAACACAAAAAAAAGAAAAGGAAAGAAAGAAAGAAAAAGAAGAGGGGGCCTCACCTGAAAAACTGTCCCCACCAGATTGGCCAGTGGGCAAGCCTGTGGGGGTCATTTTCTTGATTAATGAACCTCACCTGAGAAAATGGCCCCACCAGATCAGCCTGTGGGCAAGCATGTTGGAGGTATTTTATTGATCAATGATTGATGTGGGAAAGTGTCACTGTAGGCAGTGCCACTGCTGGGTTGGTCATCCTAGGTGCTATAAGAAATCGGGATGATCAAGCCATGGAAAGAAAATCAGTAGCAAGCATTACCCCATGACTTCTGCATCATTTCCTACCCTGTGTTTTTATTCTGACTTCCCTGGATGATGGAATACAAGCTATAAGATGAAATAAACCCTTTGCACCCCAAGTTGTTTTGGTCAATAGTGTTTTATCACAACAGAGAAGCTTGAATTAAGGTAATATCCATTTCTTTTTAGAGAAATGTTTTGCTATGTTGATATCTTTAC
Organism: Peromyscus melanophrys; assembly: GCA_902168415.1. Classification (NCBI taxonomy): domain Eukaryota; kingdom Metazoa; phylum Chordata; class Mammalia; order Rodentia; family Cricetidae; genus Peromyscus; species Peromyscus melanophrys. The sequence goes on along the minus strand of CABHPR010133133.1, from coordinate 23,155 downwards.
CACTTATAAGGTTGGATATAGGTGGAAGTTTCTCTCCCAACTGCCTATTCTCAAATCCCCAGCAGCCACATCCTAAATAATTGACTCAGAGGCTTAATATTAGTTATAAATTCTCATCTGGTAGCTCAGGCTTATTACTAACTAGATCTTACACTTGAATTAACCCATAATTCTTATCTATGTCTAGCCCAGTAGCTTGGTACCTTATCTCAATTCGGCATTCTCATCTTGCTTCCTCTGCATCTGACTGGCAACTCCTGAATCTGCACTTCCTCTTGTTAAATTCCTAGTCTGACTGCCCCACTTATACTTCCTGCCTGGCTACTGGCCAATCAGCATTTTATTAAACCAATTGACAAAACTTTACAGTGTACAAGAGCATTATTGCACAGCATTTCCTGATTTTTGTCTAATTAAAAAGAAAGGTTTTAACCTTAAGATAGTAAAACAAACACAGTTATTAAGTAAGAATTACAGTAACAATATCCAAACCATTTGCATTTAACAAAATTAGAGAAAATACTTTATCTTATCTTGGTGAGTCTAAAGTTGTGTATCTAATTTACTTTCAATTATAACTAAGGAAAACTATAACTATCTAGTCTTCAGCTCCTTCAAAAACCCCAGAAGTATATAATATTACCTGAGTAAACATGAAGTGCATTGTAAGCAACTTCCAAAATTCTAGAAATGACAAAGACATCTGCCTGCCTGTACAGTCACCCAAAGTTCTTCTGTAACATTGGGGCATCCATCTTCAGCTTACAGTTCTAGAGTGTGCAGCAGATTTTCAGTGAAGCAGGAAATTTGAAGGACTGTCTTTCCTATTTTGGCAAAATTCATCCATCAGTCAATTCCTTCTGTGTCCTGCAGAATGTCTGGCAGACTCTTTCATGTAGCACGAACCCTGAAGGACTGTCCTACCTGGTTTTGGCAAGTTAGGCAGTCATTTTTCTTTGGGTCCTGCATATTCTGTTTATACATCATATTGTAAAGCAGTCCAGGCAAGAGCAGTTTCTTGCCCAAATGGCTAGCCTTGCCACATTGAAAACAAATTCCATAGCTTATTTAATACCCATATGTTCTTCAATGACCTTATATTTATATATAAATAAACCAAAATCCATATCAATGTAAAGTATTTTGAGATTAACAGTTTTTGGATTAAAGTGAGATTCAATAATCAATCTACCTTTTCTCATCATTTCTATATCATATCCCTCTTTTTTCTTTAGAAAGAGATTGACTATAACCATTAACCATTTATAACCAGCCCCTTTTACATGAAATCAAACATTCATAAACAATATTTTGGTAATTTGAGTGTAGTTTTTTTATACTACTTCCTGCTGATTGGGGGTAGTGGTATTCTTATGGGGATCCTGAGAAAATTTAGAATTATGGTCAAGTCGTGACTGGGGTATTTTATGTGGTTGATCCATCTCAGCCAGTAGCCTTGAAACTCTTGTGGATACTAAATCACCAAGGCCATCGTTCCCATTGGAGACAATATTAGCATGGAAAAAATCCACAGCTCCTCATTCTCGGTTGAAAAAAAAGCAGAACCTCTTTTCGAAAGTAACATATCCTTAGACCCAAATTTTGAAGTCAAGATTCCATTAACAAATATATAGGTTTAACTTAGTAGCCTCATAATGAAATGACTCTCTACAGTTAGCTCATTAATAGTAAAAAAAAAAAAAAATCCAAGAAAACACAGGAACATACACAATCCAGACTCTCTGTGTATTTTCCATCTTTACATGGCTTATTTCTTTGGTATTATTTTAACTGTCTTTTTAAAAACTTCATTTTTTAAAAACTATTTGTTTCTTTTTATAGCTGTCTATATTCTTTTTCCTCTCTCTTCCAAGCCTACATACATTTTTTTAAACACACTGTGACCCATTTAGAAGGTTCTTTTTGTCTGAATCTGTCTTTATTGTGTATCTGTAATCTTTTTCTGATCACTGCTTTAAACTGCTAAGTGGGCATAGCTAGGACCAAACTGGCAATTTTGGCTGCTTTCTCTGCCCACTTCAGCTTTTCAACATGCTGCCATCAAGCAGCTTGCAGCACATTACCCACAAATCCCAATTAAGTACTACATAGCAGGACCTCTTGAAAGAGCCATCAGTAAGGCCAACACAAACCAGTAAGCTGTCTATTAAAGGAGCCGTGCATCTGTTAGCTGTGGTGATATTTTATTTGTACTGAAATGTGATTTTATTTTTATGTTAATAAATAAAATTTGCCTGGAGATGAGAGGTCACATAACAAGGTCACAAATAGCCATAAAACAAAAGCCAGGTGGTGGTAGCACATGCCCTTAATCTGATCACATGGCAGGCAGAGTCTCTGTGTGGTAAAGGACATAGCCAAGCATTGTGACATGAGCCTTTAATCCTAGTACCAATCATAGAGACCTGGAGGTCTGTATAGATAGACAGTGACGAGGAAGTCATGTGGCTGGGCTTAGAGCCAATGAGAAGGCAGAACAGGAAGGCAATAAAAACACAATTTAGAAGAGAAGAAAGTCTCTCTGGGGAAGTGACAGCAGCAAGGTGGTAAGATAAGGTAGTCTTGACTCTTCGCTAGTTCTCAGATCTCTTTGGCTCTTACCTCTGTATTTGGCTCTGTGTTTCTTATTTAATAAGACTGTTTAGAAATTCATCTACAGTTAGCCACCAGCAAACAGAGCCTATCTGAAAAAATATGGCTACCAAGAAGCTGTGCTTGACTCCTGTTTTTGTGGGTCTAGAAGTCCTCTTTTTTTAAAGCTTTTTTTTAAAGCTTTATGAGTATGAACGTGCCCTGCATTGGCAACAAATGTAGCTGGAGCTTTTTCTCTGTCCTGTGGTCCAGTAGCCACTTTTAAAATAATTACTCAGAGGCTTATATTAATTATAAATGTTTGAGGCTTATTATTAACTAGCACTTATTACTTAAATTAATCAATTTTCTTTTTATATATTGCCACATGGCCATGACGTTACCGGTCTGCTGGTATCTTGCTCCTTGTGCAGCTGGATGGTGTTTGCCCCTGACTCCACCCTTTTTCTCCTTTTATCGCTGCTTGAATTTCCCACATGGCTCTTATCCTGCTTTGCCATAGGCCAAAGCAACTTTATTTATTAACCAATGGGAGCAAGACATATTCATACATACAGAAAGACATCCCATATTATTTCCGCTTTTCTATCTAATCAAAAAGGAAGGTTTTAATTTTAACATAGTAAATTTACATATAACAAAAGTTATATCCACAACCAAGTGGCTTTTTTATGAATTTGTGCCCCACAAGTTGGATACCACATGTAGTGCAAATCCTAATTGATCTTAATAAAAACCCAGAGCCAGATATTGGGGTAAATGCTGAAAGATCAGAGAGACAAAGAAACAATTCACAGCTACCTCTCACCTTACCAACTCCTCAGCTGAAAGGACTGAGCTCCTGTCTCCTCCTGCCTTATATCCCTTAACTGCTCAACCATATCACTTCCTGCCTTAACCCCCCCTAGTGCTGGGATTAGAGGCATGTGTGCCCCCCAAGCACTGGGAGCAAAAGCACAAGATCCCAAGTGCTGGGATTAAAGGTGTGTGCCACCACTGTCTGGCCTTTATGGTGAATAATGGGTGGCTTTGCCCTCTGATCTTCAGGCAAGCTTTATTTTTTAGCTCACAAACAAAATATCACCACAGCTGGAGATACATTAATGTTCTGTTTAGAAACTGCTGTGATATCTTAAGTAGATTTCAATGTATTTAAAGGATAATATATTAAACTATAAACTAGCATTAATGAGATTATAAGTTATGCTGTTTGTTTAAAAGAAATTTTTTGAAGGAACTACAGTGCAGTAAGTAGTAAGTCATAATTTAGTCTCATAAAATAAGATTCTTGTGTAGGCAATGTATAAAATTTTAAATCCCAGAATAGAGAATAAACTGTACTTTTTTATTATAAAATGTACAGAACACTTTGGCAAATATACTGTGATTACTGAAACAATTTTAGTTTATATACTCTGAGTATATTTGAATAAGAAAGAAAATTCTACATATAAATTTTAGTGAATATATGTGAAAAAGAAAGAGAAAATCTCAGCAATTCTTTTTTTATGGAAAATTAAAGTATATAAAGTAGTAAAGCAAGAGCTCCCTGCAGTAGGTTGCCCTCTTTTTTTGTTTTCTCTTTTTGAGGAAGTGTCTCATTATAGCCCAAGCAGGCAGCAATTTGTCTTTAAGAACCCTTTGTTATATAGCTACAACTGCATTTAGTATTATAAATATCACCTATTTCTGTCATAAATATTAATGACAAGACAGTAATATTATTACCAAATCCATTTCATTTCATTATTTCATTTAATTTTTGCAAGGGTGATTTGTGTGCCTCCAAATATCATGCACATTACTATTATAAGTATCACGGTTTGTTTGTTTGTTTGTTTGTTTGTTTGTTTTTTAAAACCAGAAATCAAATTTGCTACAAATTGAATCCTGGGAGACAATCTGAGGGAGTTGGGGACAATAACTCTATTCAAGTTTGCCCTTGGGAAAAAAAATACATTTAAAAGTATACACATTAGCTCTAAAACAAAGGAATTGTGGAGACATGGAATTATGCCCTCAGTGTAATTTCTCTTTTGATTTTATTTCATTCTCATCTGCGGATAAGTGTGGAAGACAGGCTAAAAATCACAAATTTGTTTCCCTCACTTTGATCTCTAGAAATGATCTTTGGAGTTATATTTGAGGATTGGTTACATTATCACTTCCAAGAACAGTTCTACAAAATGAACAGGACTTGTTTATTTCTCAACCTCTTTATGCTGAAAAGCATTTGGACTTGTTAAAATATAAATCTCCTTTTAACTATCGTATTTTCAAAACTCTGGTTCATCAGGAGGCCAAACAAGTGCCAAGTACCTAATCTGCTTTGGTTTTTTTAAACATCATAGTATTTTGCTATCATAGTATGAACTGAGTCAGCCTTTTGACTCTTGGAAATCCTATACATAAAAATACTCAGTTTAGGGCAATATTTTCTTAAGCTGATTTGAACAAATTAATGAATAGTTTTATTCGCATCAGAATAAAGCAATATAAGATACCTTCAAAAGTTGAGAAAATAACTGGGCATAATTATTTTGATATTATGATTGTATTGTGATATTTATTGCTTTTTAGCCTCTCTTTTAAAATTCTTCCTTATTTACTGTAAGTCCGTTTATTCACACTACATTTCATTCATTGTCCGTACACTACAGGATCCATATTCAGGGTTAATTATGAAAGTTTCAGCACCCGGTAGAAAATAATAACATCAAACTCCTTGTTCAAAAACAGAAAATAAACTCATGTCTTTGTATGGGATCGCCTGACATGAAATAGTTTTCAAAGGCTGTGTCATTTCTTGCTTTCAGCAGCTATGAAGAAGGGTTCTTGTATTTTCACTTCCTTACCAATGCTAACACTATCTACTATCTTCACAGTGACATGAAAAGGAGTCTCTTTGAAATAGGACTAACTCAAGGTTAACAATTGTCTGTATGCTTATTAAGCCCATTGGAGTTGTCTTTGGATAAATGTTTATGTAAATGCATTGCTTCCTTTAATTTGTATGTCTTTTAAATATTGACATTAATAGTTGCTTATATATCTGAGATACAACTCCCTTGTCAGATATGTGATATTTCACTTTCATTTTTTAAAATTTTTTTCTTCATTAAGAATTTTTTATTCATTTTACATACAAACCACAGATCCCCCTTTCTTTCCCTAGCCTTCCCCAACCAACACACCCCACATTCTCTCCTCTGAAAAGATAAGGCCTCCCATGGGGTGTCAACAAAGCCTGGGACATTCAGTTAAGGCACTTCCAAGCCCCTCACCCTGCATCAAGGCTGTTCAAGGTATCCCACCATAGGTGGGATCCAAAAAGCCAGCTCAGGCACCAGGGATATATCCTGATCCTACTGCCAGGGGGACACTTAAGCATACAAAACTACACAACTGTCTTGCCATGCAGAGGGCCTAGTCCAGTCCCATGGAGGCTCCACAGTTGTTGGTCTAAAGTTCATGAGTTTCTACTAGCATGGTTCAGTTGTCTCTGTAGGTTTCACCATCATGATCTTGATGCCACTTGCTCATAGAATCCCTTTTCCCTCTCATTTCCTGGATTCTTGGAGCTTGACCTGGTGCTTGGCTATGGATCTCTGCATCTGCTTCCATCAATTATTGGATGAAGGCTCTATGATGACAGGGTATTCACCAATCTGATTACTGGAGTAGGCCAGTTCTTATACCCTCTCCACTATTGCTAGTAGTCTAAAGTGGGGTCATCCTTGTGGATCCTTGGCAACTTCCATAGCACTGGGTTTCTCTCTATCCCCATGATGTCTCCCTCTGTCATGCTATCTCTTTCATTGCTTTTCCACTCTGTCTGTGTTCCAGCTCTACCATCCCACTCCCTTATCTTCTCATCCTCTCTCCCCTACCCTCCATTGCCCACCCTATATCCCCAGTTTACTCATGGAGATTTCATCTATTTCCCCTTCCCACGGTGATCTATGCGTCCCTCTTTGGGTCTTCCTTGTTAGCTAGCTTCTCTGGAGCTGTGTGTTGTAGTCTGATTATCCTTTGCTTTACATCTAGTATCTACTTATGAGTGAGTACATACCATATTTGTCCTTCTGAGTCTGGGTTAGCTCACTGAGGATGATATTTTCTAGTTGTATCCATTTGCCTGCAAATTTCATGATGTTATTTTTTTTAATTGCTGAGTAGTGCTCCATTGCATATATGTACCATATTTTCTCTATTCATTATTTAGTTGAGGGGCATCTAGGTTGTTTCCATGTTATGGCTATTACGAATAATGCTGCTACGAACATAATTGAGCATGTGTCCTTGTGATATGATTGAGAATTCCTTTGGTATATGCCCAAGAGTGGTATCACTGGGTCTTGAGGTAGATTGATTCCCAGTTTTCAGAGAAAACTCCTCCACTGTTGGTGGGAATGCAAACTTGTACAGCCACTTTGGAAATCTGTATGGTGGTGTCTCACAATGCACTTTTAAAATAATCTCTTTTAAAGCACAGCGATTTGTTATTTTGATGAAGAAGCACTTACCTAATTTAATTTTTGCTATTGTTGGCAATAAATCCACAATTCAACATTTAATGGAAGGTAGGACTAAAATGTCCTCTTATTTTTGTGTTCTACACAGAGACTTTTGCTTATCTCATATCCCAGAGAATTCCAGATACTGGTTCTTCTAACAGATTTATACTTTTAACTTTCCCACATAAATCTGTCATTCTTGTTTCATCCGTTTTTGAGCATAGCAGTAGGAAGTGATCCAGTTTCATTCTTTTCTATGTGCACCTCAATTCTAATCATTTTCTCTTTTTAAAGCTATCATACACCATGTAGTTCTGTGATTCTTTTTAAATTGGCCACAGCATTTTAAAACCTTGTTGCTGTGTTGTCATATGGTAAACTAGGCTGAACTTCATTTCTTCACTCCTATTCTCCAGTTATTGATTAATAAAAAGATTTGAAGTTGTAAACAAAATGGGCATAATGGTATCTAAACAAGTGAAAGACACTCAGGGATATAAATTTATAAACTATGTCTCACATGGTTTAACTCAGTCTTCATTAAAATTAAAATTGAAACTGAGGTGAAAATGTAATCGTCTTATGCCTTACATATAGAACATACTTGCTATTCAATTATAGACTGATATTTAATTTTAACTTTACTGCATGCTCCTTTATGTTAGGGTCCTTCTTCTTTACCTAAGTCTTCCATCTTCCATGCATCCATGAAAAAGTTGTCAGTTTGATGATGTGGAATGGTATTCAGGCTGCTAGAATTTTCTTTTGACATATTTATTCATTATTGAAACAATGGTTTATTTGACATATAGTAAACTTGTATATTTGTTTGGTACAGCATAATGTTTTGACATATTTTGACAGTGTAGAATGATTAAAAAAGGCTAATTAAAATTTCATCACTTCATACACTTACATTTCTATGGTAAGTACACTTGAAATCTATTTCCTTGACAATGTGGAATATATATCATAATATTATTTAGCACAATCACTAGTCTATTCTTATTCCTCTAAATATACTTTGTATGCCTTTAACGTTTCCCCTTTTTTCAACTACCATTAAACATTTAATGAAAGCTAGGAACTAAAACTTCATTCTATTTTAGTGTTCAACTAAGAGATTTTGGCTTTATCACTTGTCACAGAGCCTTTCCTAGGCTTTATTATCCATACTTCTCTCTGATTCTATAAATTAAACTCTTATATTCTGCAAATTATATGAAATCATACAGTATCGGAGCCTGGCCTTTTTGTATCATAATGACAGGATTATTCCCATTAAAAAAATTGAATGGCATTCTATCGTTAATACATACCATATGTTCTTTATTGTACACAGGTTGTTGGACACTTAGGTTGCTTCTATATTTTAGATAATGTGAATAATACTGCATCAAACACTGAAGGGCATATATCTCTTTGTCTCACTGATTTAAAAGGTTTTGTATGTATGTTAAAAGTGTTACACTGGATCATATGATAATTTTATTTTTATTTTTGTGAGGAGCTTCCATACATAATGGCTGTATTAATGGATGCTCTCACCAAAATACACCAATGGATCTAGTATTCCACATCTTTAGGGGCTCTCATTACTACTTATCTTTCAGATAACAGAAATTCTTTGCTGAAAGCAGGCACATTTAGCAATACTGAATGAGCGCAACAGGATGTATATATTATATATATATATACATGAACATTCATGTGTAACAATAATTAAAGAAGAGGTCATGGATTTGAGAGAGGGAATATATAAAATGCTAAATAATTAAATTAATAAGTGGCTATTCTTGTAGGCACAAAATTGTATCATTTGTAGTTTCAGCATATATTTCCATAATTAAAACTGATTATGAATAATATAATATATATGTATATACATATATATATATATGAAAAAAGTTTGAAACATGTCTATTACATCTTTTGTCCAAATAGTTGTAGGAGGTTCATCTTTTTTTGCTACTGTGTTGAGTCCCTCATATAGTTTAAATATTAGCTCTTTATCAGATGTCTGCTTTAAAGGACTTTTCATTTTGATATAATCAATCACTTTTGTTCTGTATTGTCTATATCTGTTTCTTGTGTCATCACTAAGAAAGATTTGACAACTCACTGTTGTATGATACTTCCTCTTCTTTAAGTTTTTCTTGTAATTTCATGGTCTTAGATCATATGGTTAAGTCTTGAATACATTGTTGAACATAGTATAAGATAAAATTCCAAATTAATAATTCTCTCTATATTAATTTAAATAAAATCAAGTATCTGGCCAAAATGTAAGGAGTCATTTAAACATTTCTAAGATTTTGGTCTCATGTACACAACAAGCAACAATATACATTTATATGAGTTGTTTTGCATCTGATTATTAAAAAACACCCAGTTAAATGTAGTTAAGGAGAGAGAATTCTTGAAGCTTACCATATTTTTCTGATTTTCTTTCATTTTTCAAAATTATTTTTTATTCTTGTATTATTAAAACAATTCATGTAAGTTAAAATTTAATTTAAAATATATTTAAAATGGATCATTTGACTTTCAATAAGAAATACTACTGTAAAATTTAATTTTTCTGCATTCTATGCATCATTGATTTACAAATGTACATAAAGTTTTTCATGGAGGAAATTTTTTATTTCAAATAAAAGTAACTCCATGAATCAGATGAATTTTTAGGAAAATAATTGTTTATATTGTTCTCACTTAGGAGAACATGAGAAATAATTATGAATAGTGTAATTCAGGTTTTAAGTATGTACATACCTAATAGTGATATCACTCTTAAGGGAAAAATGGAGTCACGATAAAGTAAAACTCTTCAAATACTCCTCTCAAACTTTCAGGCAATATATGAAGTCTTACAGCATATGAAGTCTCATAGGAAGCAAAAACTCAGATCACCTCTAGAATTCCTGGACATTTGTTTGGTAAAGAATATGCATACTGGCACAACCAGTTGCAGGTGAGCAGGCAGGACTCCTGCAGGCATTCCCAACTATCACCATCCCCTAGTGGATCCTGTAACCTACAAGTCCTAACCCACCCCCCAAATCAACCCATCCTCTGAGACCACAGCTGCTCCCTGAGACACAGATTGGTCCAGTCTGTCAGCTCCAATTGGATCAAGAGGTGAGTCGTTGTTCTAACTGATCACCCCAGCCTTTAGTGCCCCCTTACCCAACCAATTGCAGTCCCAGTTGCAGGACAGCAGGCAGGACTCCTACAGGCAGGCCTGACCAACCCTCACTAGACCTTGTAACCTATAAACCCCAATCCATCCCCCAAACCCATCCATCCTCAGAGACTGCAGCTGCACCCTCAGACACAGACTGCCAGCTCCAATTGGACCAAGAGCTCCGATTGGAGCAAGAGAGGCTCCCTAAGACACAGACACTATTTATACTAATTGGAGGAAGAGACGGATAGCTGCTAGTGAAAGAATACATTCAACAACATAAAGAGCAATATGACACCACCAGAACCTAGTGGTTCTACATCAGGAAGACTTGAACATCCCAACATAGAAGAAGCTGAAGAAAACGACCTTAAAAATGACTTTAAGAAGATGGAAGAGGTATTTAAAGAGTCAATGAAAAATCTCCTTAAAGAAATTGAGGAAAAGGCAAACAAAAATGGAAGAAATCAATAAATCCCTTAAAGAAAATCAAGACAAAGCAATCAAACAGGTGAAGGAAACAGTTCAAGACATGAAAATTGAAACAGACACAATGAAAAAGACACAAACAGAGGGAATGCTGGAAATAGAAAATCTGAGTAAATGAACAGGAACTACAGATGCATGCATATCCAGAAGAATACAAGAGATGGAAGAGAGAATTTCTGGCATGGAGGATACAATAGAGGAAATAGATTCGTCAGTCAAAGAAAATACTAAAGCCATAAAAGTCATAACACAAACAGTTCAGGAAATCTGGGACACCATGAAAAGGCCAAACCTAAGGATAATAGGGATAGAAGAAGGAGAAGAATACTAACTCAAAGGCACAGAAAATATTTTCAACAAAATCATAAAAGAAAACTTTTTCAACCTCAAGAAGTAAATGTCTATGAAGATAGAAGAAGGTTATAAAACACCATAGACTGGACCCCAAAAAGAAATCCTCTTGGCACATAACAATCAAACCACTAAACATACAGAATAAAGAAAAAATATTAAGAGCTGCAAAGAAAAAGCCAAGTAACATATTAAGGCAGACCCATCAGAATAAGACCTGACTTCTTAATGGAAACTCTGAAAACCAGAGGATCCTAGAAGATGTTATGCAGGCCTAAGAGACCATGGATGCCAGTCCAGACTATATACCCAGCAAACCTCTCAATTGCTATAGATAGAATAAACAAATTATTCCATGATAAAACCAAATTTGAACAATACCTATCCAGAAATCCAGCCCTACAGAATGCACTAGAAGGAAAAATCCAACCCAAGGAAGTTAGATGCACCCATGAAAACACAGGCAATAGATAATTCCAAACCAACAAATCCCAAAGAAGGCAAACACATAATACTACCACAAAAAAAATAACAGGAATTAACAATCACTGGTCGTCAATATCCCTTAATATCAATGGACTTAATTCACCTATAAAAAGACACAGGCTAACAGAATGGATATGAAAGCAGGACCCATCTTTCTGCTGCATACAAGAAACACATCTCAACTTCAATGACAGACACTACCTCAGAGTAAAGGGCTGGTAAAAGTCTTTCCAGTCAAATGGCTTGAAGCAAGCTGGTGTAGCTATCCTAATATCTAACAAAATAGACTTCAAACTAAAATTTATCAGAAGAGATTGAGAAGGACATTATATATTCATCACAGGAAAAATCCATCAAGATGGGGTCTCAATTCTGAACATTTATGCACCAAATACAAGAGCACCCACATATGTAAAAGAAATATTACTAAAGCTTAAATTGCACAACAAACCCCTAACATTAATACTGGCAGACTTCAACACTCTACTCTCACCAATGGACAGGTCTGCCAGACAGGAACTTAACAGAGAAATAAGGGAACTAACAGGTGTTATGACTCAAATGGACTTAATAGACATCTACAGAACATTTCACCCAAACACAAGAGAATATGCCTTCTTCTTAGTACCCCAAGGAACCTTCTCTAAAACTGACCACATACTCAGTCACAAAGCAAATCTCAACAGATACAAAAAAATTGAAATAATATTCTGTATTTTATCGGACCACAATGCCTTAAAGTTAGAATTCAACAACGCAAATTCCAAAAAGCTTACAAACACATGGAAACTGAAAAATTCTAAATGAATCACCACTGGTTCAAGAAGAAATAAAGAAAGAAATTAAACACTTCTCAGAATTTAATGAAAATGAATGTACAACATACCCAAACTTACAGGACAATACAAAAGCAGTACTAAGAGGAAAGTTTATAGTGCTAAATTCCTACATAAAGAAGTTGGAGAAATCTCACACGAGCAACTTAACAGCACACCTGAAAGCTCTAGAAGAAAAAGAAGCAAACTCACCCAGGATAAATAAATGTCAGGAAATAATCAAGTTGAGGAGTGAAATCAATAAAATAAAAACAAAGAGGGCAGTACAAAGAATCAATGAAACAAAGAGTTGTCTTTTATGAAAATCAACAAGATAGACAAACCCTTATCCAAGCTAATTCAAAGGCAGACAGTGAATATCCAAATTAACAAAATCAGAAACAAAAAGGGAGACATAACAACTGACAATGAGGAAATCCCAAGAATCATCAGGTCATGCTTCAAACACATGTACTCCCCCAAATTGGAAAATCTAAAAGAATTGGGCAATTTTTCTGGATAGGTACCTTATACTCTAACTTAAGACCAGATAAACAATTTAAATAGACCTTTAACTCCTATGGAAATAGAAGCAGTCATTAAAATTCTCCCAACAAAAAAAAGCCCAGGGCCACATGGTTTCAGTGCAGAATTCTACCAGAATTTCAAAGAAAAGCTAATACCAATACTCCTCAAATTGTCCCACACAATAGAAACAGAAAAACTCTTTATATGAGGCTACAGTTACCCTGATAACCAAACCACACAAAGATGCAGCAAAGAAAAAGAACTAGAGAGCAATCTCCCTCATGAACATCGATACAAAGATACTCAATAAAATGTTGGCAAACCAAATCTAAGAACACATCAAAAAAATCATCCATCATGATCAAGTAGGCTTCATCTCAGAGATGCAGGAATGGTTCAACATATGAAAATCTGCCAATGTAATCCATCATATAAACAAACTGAAAGAAAAAAAATACATGATCATCCCATTAGATACTGAAGAAGCCTTTCACAAAATCCAACTCCCCTTCATGATATACATTCTGGAGAGATCAGGAATACAAGGAACATTCCTAAAAATATTAAAGGTAATTTACAGCAAGCTGGAAGTCAATATCAAATTAAATAGAGAGAAACTCAAAGTGATTCCCCTAAAATCAGGAACAAGACAAGGCTCTCTACTGTCCCCATATCTATTCAATATAGTACTTGAAGTTCTAGCTAGAGCAATAAGACAACAAAATGAGACCAAAGGTATACAACTTGGAAAGGAAGAAGTCAAATTTCCACTATTTGCAGATGATAAGATAGTCTTCATAAGTGACTCTGAAAATTCTACCAGGGTACTCCTACAACTCCTACAACTAAACACCTTCAGTAATGTGGCAGGACACAAGATTAACTAAAAAAAAGTAGACCTCCTATACACAAATGATAAGCAGGCTAAAAAAGAAATCAAAGAAACATCACCCTTTGTAACAGCCACAAATAATATAAAAAATCTTGGGGTAACTCTAACCAACCAAGTGAAAGACATGTATGACAAGAACTTGAAGTCCTTGAAGAGAGAAATTGAGGAAGATATCAGAAAATGGAAATATCTCCCATGATCATGGATAGGTAGGGCCAACATAATAAAAATGGTAATCTTACCAAAGCCATCTACAGAATCAGTATAATCCCCATCAAAATCCCAGCACATGCTTCACAGACCTTGAAAGAACAACACTTAACTTCATATGGAAAAACAGAAAATCTAGAATATCTCAAACAATCCTTTACAATAAAATAACTTCTGGAGGCATCACCATCCCTGACTTCAAGCTCTACTATAGAGCTATAGTAATAAAAACAGCTTGGTATTGACATAGAAACAACATATGGACCAATGGAATCAAATTGAAGATCCTGACATTAAACCTCACATCTATGAACACCTGCTTTTTGACAAAGAAGCTGAAACTGTACAATGGAAAAAAGAAAGCATCTTCAACAAATAGTGCTGGCATAACTAGATGTCAACATGTAGAAGACTGCAAATAGATCCATATCTATCACCATGTATAAAACTCAAATCTAAGTGGATCAAAGACATCAACGTAAATCCAGCTACACTGAACCTGATAGAGGAGAAAGTAGGAAGTATCCTAGAAAGCATTGGCATGGGAGACCACTTACTAAATACACCAGTAGCACAGACACTGAAAGCAACAATTAACAAATGGGACCTCATGAACCTGAGAAGCTTCTGTGAGGCAAAGTACATGGTAAGTAAGACAAAACGACAGTCTACAGAATGGGAAAAGATCTTTTCCAACCCCACATCTAACTGAGGGCTAATCTCCAAAATACATAAAGAAATCAAGAAACTAGACATCAAAATACCAAACAATCCAATTAAAAATGGGGTAAAGATCTAAACAGAGAATTCTCAACAGAAGAATCTCAAATGGCTGAAAGACATTTAAGGAATTACTCACCATCCTTAGTTATCAGGGAATTGCAAATCAAAATGACTCTGAGATACCATCTTACACCTGTCAGGATGGCTAAGATAAAAAACACTGATGATAGCTTAAGTTGAAGAGGATTCGGAGCAAGGGGAACACTCCTCCACTGTTGGTGGGAGTGCAAACATGTACAGCCACTTTGGAAATCAGTGTGGCAGTTTCTCAGAAAATTGGGAATCAATCTAACACAAGACCCAATGATACCACTCTTGCACATATACCAAAGGGATGCTCAAGCATCCCACAAGGACACTTGCTCATCTATGTTCATAGCAGCATTATTCATAATATCCAGGACCTGGAAATCTAGATGTCCCTCAACTGAAGAATGGATAAATAAAATGTGGTACATATACACAATGGAGTATTACTCAGCTGTAAAAATCAATGACATCCTGAAATTTGCAGGCAAATGGATGTAACTGCAAAATATCATTCTGAGTGAGATAACCCACACTCAGAAAGACAAATATGGTATGTATTCACTCATAAGTGGATACTAGATGTAAAACAAAGGATAATCAGACTATAACCCACAGCTCTACAGCTCCAGAGAAGCTAGGAAATAAGGAGGACCCTAAGAGGGATGTTCAGATCACCTTGGGAAGGGGAAACAGAGGAGATCCCGATGAGTAAACTGGGGATGATGAGGGAATAGAGGGTAGGAGATGGGGGACGAGAACATTAGTGAATGGGATTGTCGAGCTGGGGGAGGAATGAAGTGGGACAGTGAAGAAAGAGATATCATGATAGAGGGAGGCATTATGGGGTAAGGGAGAAACTTGGTGCTAGGGAAATCCCCAGGAATCCACAAGGACGACCTCAGATTAGACTATTAGCAACAGTGGTGAGGGTGCATGAACTGGTCTACCCTGGTAATCAGATTGGTGAATACCCTAACTGTCATCATAGAACCTTCATCCAGTAACTGATGGAAGCAGATGCAGAGATCCACATCCATGTACCAGGCCACACTCCCGGAGTCCAGTGGAAGAGAGGAAAGAGGAATTACATGAGCAAGGGAGGTCAAGATCATGATGGGGAAATCTATAGAGACAAATGAACCAAGCTCAAAGGAACTCACAAACTTTAGACTGAGAGCTATGGAACCTGCATGGGACTGAATTAGACCCTATGCATATGGGAGACAGGTATGTAGCAAGGTCTGTTTGAGGGGCTCCTGGCAGTGTGATCAAGATCTATTCCTGGTTCATGAGCTGGCTTTCTGGATCCCATTACCTATGCTCGGACACCTTGCTCAACCCCGATAAAAGCGGGGAGGGGCTTAGACCTGCCTCAACCGAATGTACCAGGTTTAAGCTTTCCCCCCATGGGAGAACCTACTCTTTAGGAGGTGGGGATGGGGGTGCGGGAGGGCAGAAGGAGGGATGAGAGGGGAATCTTGGTTGCTATGTAAAATAAATTTAAAAAAGAAAAAAATGTATATGCATACTTACCAGTGTTATCACTTTTTCAGGTAAAAGCAAAAGAATAAATGCATCCTTTGCATTTGTCTAATGGCCATACATGAAGATGTTAAATATTATGCGGAAAAATATTATATCAAAACAAGTGTAAATTATAACTAGGAAAATTTTCCCATAACTAAAGAAAATGGTTTCAACTCTTGTACAATATACTGAATAAAGTTATTCCTTGTGGAATGTATGAAATGAAATAATCTAGCTATACTACTATTCAAGGACTAATACACCACTAATAAAGGACTCAGTACAATGTAAGATGTTAATGTAACTATTTTTAACTACCCTTGTACAAATAAATTTATTATTTCTTTTTTTTGTTGTTTCCTATCTGTTCATACAAGGATAGGTGTTAGTAGACAACACCTTTTCACCATTTCTTGAACAACTGAACTGAAGATTATTTTTCTGTTTTTTTATGTACATTCACTTTCATTTTAACTTTTCAACTAAAATAATTTACATAATACATTTGATTCTAACTATTTATTTATTTTTACTTTTCTAATAGGATTTCAATTTGATGTCTGAAATACTTTATGGCCCCATAATTCAAAGTGTGCACAAGAATCTACAAAGAGTAAGAGGAAAGGCCCTTAATTGAGGCAGGGTCACTCAACATTTTGAGATGGGTAATTTGTCTGGAGAGAAGAAAAATCCAGTCACTACCTTCCTTTTATATAACTCATACTTTTATTATCTTTTCCATTGGCCTCATCCAAGATTTGTCACACATTTTCTTTTCAATCACCCACGTTTACAAACACACATTAATATCCATATTGGTTCATTAGGCTGCTATAAGTAAATAGTTTAGACTG